>CAAE01007635.1:3826-68147 GCA_000180735.1 Tetraodon nigroviridis | reverse complement strand
GAGCGCGCACCGACACGCGCGCGCTGCAGAGACAATGAGCGTGCGAGTTTGGCCTCTGGAGCGGTTTCCTGCAGGAATGTGGCCTCACGAGCGGCCCACAGCCACCACGTCTACACACACACACACACACACACACACACACACACACACACCAGAAAACACTAGACGGTGCGCGCGCGCGTGCCAGTGAGCAGATCAGCAACCGTGGAGCCAAACACGAGGGGTGGAAGAGCTGGAGGGAAGAAGTTGGTGTCCTCGTCGGGGCGAGGAACAGCTGGAAGGATCAGCCGGGGGGTGGGCTCTCTGTGTGTGTGTGTGTGTGTGTGTGTGTGTGGGCTGTTCCGAGAGTTTGCCGGTTCGAGTCCCGGCGTCAGCGCCCAAATACTTTCACACATGCTGGCGGAAACCCGCCGGCTGGGGGCCCCGGGCCCCGGAGCCTATTGTGGAGCCAGATTGGGAGGTGAAGTCGAGGAGGAGGAGGGGAGGGGGGGGGGGGCATTTGCATGTTATTACCATAGCTTCGTGCGGGGCCGTATAAAAGGGCCGCGGCGGCCGCGAGCCTCACACGCGCAGCCGGCGGAGAAGCAGCGGCCCTGCTGGAGCAGTGAGCGTGCGTGGGCCAACACACCTGCGTGGAACCCCGCTCCTTCCTCCCGGATTACCGGAACCCGCGGAGCCGCCTCTCTCCCTCGCGCTTACTTCTTCATTATTTTGATTTATCTCCCGTGGGTGCTGTCGTGGGTGCCGGATTACTTCTTCTGCTCCTCGGGGGCGTCAATGAGCGCGGAGGGCTGGATCTGAGCGCGAGGGGACGCAGACGTGCTCGATGCATCTTCCTCGGAGCTGAGGAGGAGGAGGCACCCCGAGGACCCGCGGCGCGCCCGCGCCTTCCACGCGCTCTCTCCGTTGTTTCGGGTGTGCGTCCCGGCCATGGCGCGCCCCGTCCTGCTGAGCCTGGTGCTCGCGTCCACGTTCCTGAGCCAGGTTCGCGTCTCGAGCACCGCCCCCCTCCGCCCGCCATGCCTCCGTGTCCCACTCACGCGTGCTAACTTGTTTTCCTCCGCAGGGGTTCTGCTCGGGACTGTTTGAGCTGAAGATGCAGGAGTTCCTGAACAAGAAGGGGGTGCAGGGCAACAGGAACTGCTGCCGGGGGGGCCCGGCCTCGCCCTTCCAGCAGCAGCAGTGCGAGTGTCGGACCTTCTTCCGGATCTGCCTCAAGCACTACCAGCCCAACGCCTCCCCGGACCCGCCCTGCAACTACGGCGGCGCCGTGGACGCCCGTGCTGGGCTCCAACTCCTTCCAGGTGCCGGACGTCCTCCCGGAGAGCTCCTTCACCAACCCGGTCAGGATCAGCTTCGCGCTTCACGTGGCCGGTGAGTAGCGGCGCGCGCGCTCCGGGGCTGCGGCGCGTAAAAGCGCAGCGCGGCGCCGCTTGGCCGCGGGGCGGAGCGGCGTCTCCGCCGGCCGACCTGTCTCACCACGCCATTTGCGTCCCCAGGGGACCTTCACGCTGATCATCGAGGCCTTTCACACAGACTCCACAGAGGACCTTTCCACAGGTGCCCGCCGGCGCGCGTCACGCACGCCGCAGATGCCGGCGAGGCGCCCCTCTCACGCCTCTCCGCTCCACCTTGCAGACAACCCGGAGCGCCTCATCAGCACCATGGTGGCGCAGAGGCACCTGGCGGTGGGGGAGGCCTGGAGCCAGGACCTGCACGCCGGCGGCCGCACCGAGCTGCGCTTCTCCTACCGCTTCGTGTGCGACGAGCACTACTACGGCGACGGCTGCTCGGCCTTCTGCCGGCCCCGGGACGACGCCTTCGGCCACTTCACCTGCGGGGAGCGCGGCGAGATCGTGTGCGACGCCGGGTGGAAGGGCCAGTACTGCACGGAGCGTGAGTGTCGCGGGGGTGCGTGGGCAGAGGCGCAGAGGCACGCGCGTCCAAACGGGACTTTTCTCTCACTTTTGTCAGAAAAGTTGTGTTTTTTCCTGCTTCGGTCTGTAATTAGATCCTCTGGTGCCGTTAGAAGTGTGCGTAAACACCACACGCCACCCCTCCCACACACACACGCACACACACACACACACACACACACACACACACACTTACACACTTGATTTATTCTAAGGAAAGTTTTGGGGAATAATCTCACGCGTGCCATAAATTTCCATGCAGCTTTGGGATTGGTTGGTGCGGGCCCGGGCCGGGCTGGGATTGGCCGAGGCCTGGGGGCGGGGGCGGGGGGTATTGTTTGAAGTGGGCAGCTGCCGGCAGAGCCCAGACAATGGAGCAGCTGTCGCGCACTGGCAACACACTCGCCAGCTGTCCACTCTTATCTGGCCCAGGCCGAGACGTTCAGGGGTGTGTGTGTGTGTGTGTGTGTGTGTGCAGAATGAATAAAAGAGTTTTGACCCGCAGCGAAGAAGAAGAAAGAGGGTGGTGGGGCATGTTAAGGGGCTCTGAGTGTGTGTGTGTGTGTGTGTGTGTGTGTGTGTGTGTGTGTGTGGGCGCGCTCACACACACTCACACACTCCCTCCTTTGTCTCGGCACCATGCTCACCAGAACATTCTTCCACGCTGATGAGAAGTTGAATCCACGGTGGTTGAAAAGTGAGGTGAAGTTTCTAAGTGTGTGTGTGTGTGTGTGTGTGTGTGTGTGTGTCTGCAGCCATCTGCCTGCCGGGCTGCGACGAGGAACACGGCTTCTGCGAGAAACCCGGCGAGTGCAAGTGAGTATCTGCTGGGCCGCCGTGGGGCCTCAGCTCTGACCCTAACCCCCTCTGACCGGTCCCCAGGTGCAGGGTGGGCTTCAAGGGCCGCTACTGCGACGAGTGCATCCGCTACCCCGGCTGCCTGCACGGGACCTGCCAGCAGCCCTGGCAGTTGCACACTGCCAGGAGGGCTGGGGGGGCCTCTTCTGCAACCAAGGTGAGCAGGAGCCTCCGCGAGAGCTCCGGCAGGTGGCGAGAGCGTCCCGCTGCCGCCGCAGCTGCTTCAGCCGCATTTCCATGTGTGTGTGTGTGTGTCCAGACCTCAACTACTGCACCCACCACAAGCCCTGCATGAACGGAGCCACGTGCAGCAACACCGGCCAGGGCAGCTACACCTGTTCCTGCCGGCCCGGCTTCACCGGCGCCAGCTGCGAGGTCCAGGTCAACGAATGCGCCGGGAACCCCTGTCGCAACGGCGGCAGCTGCACCGTAAGCGCCCGCCGCTCCGGGGTCCGCCTGGGGGCGTCCGCCAGCGGTGAGATCACCTGGGTGCTCTCGGCTCCTCCCCAGGACCTGGAGAACACGTACACCTGCACCTGCCCGCACGGTTTCTACGGCAACAACTGCGAGCTGAGCGCCATGACGTGCGCCGACGGGCCCTGCTCCAACGGCGGCCGCTGCGTGGACAACCCGGAGGGGGGCTACTTCTGCCAGTGCCCCCGGGGCCACGCCGGCTTCAACTGCGAGAAGAAGATCGACCACTGCTCCTCGGGGCCCTGCTCCAACGGTGAGTCTGCCGCCCGCCGCCGTCGCCTCGGCCACGCTCACGCCGCCGCCTCTGTCCTGCAGGCGCGCGCTGCGTGGATCTGGTCAACTCCTACCTGTGCCAGTGCCCCGACGGCTTCACGGGCATGAACTGCGACCACGCGGGCGACCAGTGCTCCGCCTACCCCTGCCAGAACGGCGGCACCTGCCAAGAGGGTCCGGACGGCTACTCCTGCACCTGCCCGCCGGGGTACACCGGGCGCAACTGCAGCTCGCCCATCAACCGGTGTGAACACAACCCCTGCCACAACGGCGCCACCTGCCACGAGAGGAACAACCGCTACGTGTGTGCCTGCGCGCCCGGATACGGCGGCAGAAACTGTCAGTTCCTGCTGCCGGAGCACGCCGCCGTGCGAGGCTCCGAGGTGCCCTGGATGGCGGTGGGCTCGGGCGTGGCCCTGGTTCTGCTGCTGCTGGCTGGCGTGCGCCGTGCTGGTTGGATTTTTCCGCTCCAAAGCGCAGCAGGGGAGTCCAGCGGACGCCGCCGGCGAGGCCGAGACCATAAACAACCTGACCAACAACTGTCACCGTGGCGACAGAGACCCGGCTGTGGGCGTGGCGCTCACGCCGGGCGTCAAGAACATCAACAAGAAGATGGACCTGTGCGCCGGCGACCCCGACGAGGGGTCCTCGCCCGGGAGGAGCGGCTGCAAGAGCCGGCAGCCCCCCGCCGAGTACAACCTGGCGCAGGAGGTCAAGCAGGAGGCGGCGGCCAAGGAGGCCCTGCTGGCGGCGGAGGACCAGCGCCACTCCCTGGACTCCTTCCAGGTCCAGGAGCAGCCGCCAAGCGCCTCAAGTGGTAGGTGTCGGGCGCCAGAGTCGGGGCGAGGCCGCGAGACTCGAACTAACAACCTGTCCTCTCCTCTCTGCCCCCGAAGCGACGCGCCGGAGAGGAAGAGCCCAGAACCGTCCGCATGTGCGGACACCAAGTACAAATCTGTGTTTGTGATGTCGGAGGAGAAGGACGAATGTATAATCGCAACCGAGGTGAGTTGGGCTGCTGCGCGGGCGCAGGCGCGCCCCGGACCCTGCTGACCGCCCCTCTGCTCCTCCGCAGGTGTGAGGAGCCACCGCCGTTGCTCGTTTGCTCTGTGGGAGCGTTTTGGTGCTGCTCTGAGCCGGCGGAGGCGTCCTGCCTCCAGACTGCTGCTGACAGGAGACCCTTAACTGATATTCAGAGTGAGCTGGTTCTCTACTGGAAACTAGGGCTGCGCAGGCAGCGGCGGCGGCCTGTGGGCTAGCCCAACCGGCGGGCTTAGCTTAGCTTTGGCTAACCCACACGCCGCCGTGGCAGAGCGCAGGAACTGCATCAAACGGTGGATGTTTGGCCATACTGGCCTGTTCTTCACGAGGCTGTTCACATGGGCTGTTCACCCATCACCCGTGGAGGCTGTATGTGCACGTGGTCGCCGTGCTACGCCCACGGGCGGCTCCGTCCCTCCAGAAGCCTTTTTTCGGACGCAACGTTGTTCATTTGTCTTCCTTTTTTCGGGACACGAAAAAACTTTTGTCTGGTTTTGAAACGGAGGACTGAAAAGAAGAAGAAGAAGAAGAAGAAGAAGAAGAAGAAGAGAAAGGCTCTGGTGGAAAATGATGATTTAATTTAAGTTAATTTAATGATGGTGTGTTATTTTTATTTGCTGTTTATATTTGTGATTGCTATTTAAGCTGGCTTTTCTTTTGTAACGATGTTATTTGCAAAGGCACTTCAGGTGGACGGGACTCCTCTGTAAGGTTATTTAAGCGGCGCTGAAGCCAGCCAACCACGTGACTGCCTTCTTTAACGTTTCCGAATGAAGGAATTAGCCAAGACTATTTTTCCAAATAAACCTTGCTGGAGACGAAGCCGGAGCGGCGCTGGCGTCCATCTGTGCTCTGAAAGCGGCTCTTCAGGCTGTGTGAGCGGCGTTAATCAGTAACATCTGTTGTCGTCCCCGGCGACCCCACGCTGGGCCTTTCAAAGGCCACGCTGTTGGCTGCTGCCAGAAGTTGAAAGTGTCTCCCTGGAGACGGAAGAGGGGCCCATTCACCCCAAACAATGTCCCCGCGCCAGATCCAGCGCTCGCGTTTCTGCTGCCGGAGAACGCGGCAGGTCATTCGGAGCGGCGGAACGCCGGGCCCAAGCGCTCCTATTTCAGCCCCTCCTGACACTTTTCAGGCCTAATTACCCCAAAAGGGGCGGGTTCAGGCGCCGTTAGCGGTGGAGGAGCCGGCGGCCCCGAGCGTCACCGGAGCCGACAATGGCGGGAGCCACAAAGGGGCCACACAAAGGGAGAGGCCGGGAAGACGGAGGGCCAGCAGATGTTAGCCAACAGATGCCAGAGTGGCCAGAGTTCAGCCCCCGGCGGCAGGAGGGAAGAAAGGGAGGAAGAAGAGGGAGGAAGAAGAGGGAACGCTGCTAACGTTGCACCTTTCAGGCCTGCGCTCACATCTGTCTCACTCACTCACACACACTCACACACACACACACACACACACACACACACAGGAAGGAGCCAGTGAGCCCGTGGCCTTGAGCCATAAAAGTCTCTTTATTTGGAGAAAGAACTCTCTGAAATCACTCATTTTTAAAATTCCGTTAATTCATCGAGTACAACATCTAAGATCTGAGGAAAAAAAAGTGAAAAATCATGCCTTTGATCTTTTCATACATAAAAGATGCGCGTTTACAATGACGGGTGAATCCTCTTTCTTCCCAGGTTTTCTTATAAAAGGGACATTTCTTCTTTTTAGCCTCTGGTAAAGAACATTGATCTAGAAAACAAAGGGAAAGCAGCCTCCCCAGAAGAGCGAGCGGAGAAGAGGCGGAACACAGCACGGAACGATGCTGAGGTGGCTTCCAAGCACACGTCTGTACAGGAGGAGGTCAACCCGGCGGCGCCGCTCCGGCGACCGCCCTTGGCAACGGCGTCATGAGGTAAATGTTGAAAACCAAAGAAAAGCACCAACGTCCGGCTCCAGCCCGGATCCCGGTCCGGAACGCCGGCACAGCCGGACTGGAGTGAGGTGATGGGAGGTCGGGGACCTCCGGCCCTTCCGGATTCCCGCGGGGAACGGGAGACGGGCTGTGAATACTGAGGAAAAGTGACGCTTGGAAAGGAAAAACACACCTTTCAGGTGCAGAGAGAGGAGGAGGAGGAGCAAGAATCTCAGTCCAAATCCTTCCGGGGAGCCAGGACCGTATCTCCGCGTGTGCAAACCAACTGTGCATAGAGATCAAATCCGCATAAATATTAGAGTGACGACTTGGGCGTCACCGGTTTGACTTGGTCAAACTCGGAGGGGCTGATTGTACCTTCCAGACTGGTTTTCTTTAGGAATCTCTAGGCTTTCATCTAGTGCAGAAAGCAAAGCTTTTCGGGCCGTTTCCAAGCGACAAACACGCTAACGCAGCCCCAGAAGATGAGCACAAACACAAGAACCCACCAAAACCACTGATTTGTCAACGTTCAGCTTCTTCTGAATGGCTTTTTTTCTATTCTTCCCACTTTTTTCTGCGTCAAAGAATCATCACGAGCAACGAATGAGGGACGAGCGCAGTAGCGATGTACAGGAGCTTTACATACCGCTGCCAGCGTAAACAGAGCCGCGTGTGTTCACTGTTTCTGTCGCCGTGGCAACAGCCACGCCAAGTACGATGCCCATCTTTGGACAGCCGAGGTAATCGTCGGTGTGTGTGTGAGTGTGTGTGTGTAAAACATGCTAAAATGTCTCCCGAGCATGAGTCAAAGTGTCCCCCGAGCCACCGGGGGCCCGTCCTGGTTCGAGGTATTTGATCCTGGGGCCGGTGGAAACGCGTCTGACGGATGAGGGCAACCTCTCTGCTCCGCCCTGATCCCCTGGGCGAGCGCGGGTCAGCAACGCCCTTTTATTCACATTCAATTCAGTTCATTCCGGAAGTGCTTAAAAACGGAAAAATACAAGAGCGGCGGAGTGAAGGAGCCGCGACGGAGGAATAAACGAAGATGGTCATTTACCCTCAGCGTGACCTGGGGCCAGAGAAACTAGCGTAACGGTGGCCTGGCCGCACACCTGGGTGGCTTTCCGCCGACCGCTGCGGAGGTTCGGGAAGTCATGGGTGAGCAGCCTGTCGCCACGCCAACCCCTGACAACTCTCGCCCGCTAGCGCTAGCTGAACTCTGACACCCGTTTCTGTCATTATTAAATGACCACTGGGAAGTCTGACACAGCTAGGCTAGTAGAGGACGCGCTAGCGCGCGACATTTGTGTCCGTTTAAAACGGCGGTTGGGATCTCTCCTGCCACCTCCTGGTTGGGGGGGGGGGGTGCAGGGAAATATAACCCTGCTAAAGCACGACCGTGGCGCTCACGCCACCAGGATAAAAACAGCTAGTGCTAGCTTCATTTTGGGTCCGCTAACAGGGGGGTAACCGGACCAAAAGCGCCCAGGTCATATTTACAGGCTTTAAATCCAGTTTGGGGGCTTAAAAGTCCCCTTTTTGACTGAATCAAATGATTTGAAAGTGAATAAAACAGTAAAACACAGAAGTTCCTGCCCAGGCAGAAACCCGCTCTTTGGTGACTCTCTGGGCTCTGAGGAGGGTTCCTGCACCCTCGGGGGGGCCCGGGGTCGACAGGGGGCGTTGCTAGTAGCTGGTGCAGGAACCCTGATCAAAGGTGTCACTGAGCTCAAGGGGAACCCTGAACCGACGTTTCCGTGACAACCGAAGGCCGTTGGGACCGCGGCGGCGGGCGGCAGGGACGGGCCCCCCCCCACCTCTAGGTGGAGGAAGCTCCGTGGTTGGGCAACCCGGCCATGCTGCCCACCATGCTCGCCGTACCAGCCATACCTGAGGGCCCCCCCAGGGTGGGGGGGCTGTGCTTGGTGGGTGAGGTCATGTCAGGGCCGCGCCCGTGGCCGTGGCCTTGAGCCTGGGGGGCGTGGTGGGCGTGCTGCAGGGCGTGGCGCTCCAGCAGGGTGCGGTGGGTGAAGGCCCGCTGGCAGTACGTTGCACTGGAAGGTGCGCTCGGCGCGGTGGGTGCGCATGTGCACGTTGAGGGAGCTCTTCTGGGTGAAACGCTTGCCGCACATGGTGCACTGGAAGGCGCGCACGCCCGTGTGCACCACCATGTGTTTGAGGAGGTAGTCGCGCAGGGAGAAGGAGCGCCAGCAGATGGAGCACTGGTGAGGTTTCTGACCTGCAGCAGGAGAGAGTCGGCTCAGTCCGGGACCCGCCCAGACCCGGACCCGGACCCGAACCCGGCCGGGGGTCTGACGGCGGCTCACCGGAGTGGATGAACATGTGCTTGCTGTAGTTCTTCCTGGAGCGTAAGGATTTGCCACAGTGGGTGCAGTCGAAGGAGGTCTCGGATCCCTGGGAGGAAGGGGAGGGGCCTGCCGAGCAGGAGGAGGCGGAGGGAGGAGGGGGAGGGGCCGGGGTCATGGGCGCCGGCGGGGGAGCCTGCGGCTGACCGGGCTCCGCCACCGCCATGCTGTCCATCCCGCCCATCGGCCCGCCCACGTAGAAGGGAGCTGGCTGCGATTGGCTCACTGGGTACTGGAAAAGGAGCTGTGGGCGGAGCCAAAGTCAGAGAGGAAGAAAGCCGATGGCACCAACCGTCGTCGTCGTCGTCGTCGTCGTCACCCCCCCCCCCAGGCGCGGCGGCTCACCTGGTTGCTGATGGACTGGGTGGTCGGGGGCGGGGTCAGGGCCTTGCTGACCCTGGCCCTGGGGTTGAAGGCCATGGCCTGGGGGGGCTCGCTCTGGGGCCAGAAGTTCTCAGCAAACACCCCCTGCTCGTCGTAGAAGTCCTGGAAGGCAAAGACAAGCAGCTGACCCACAGCCGCAGCAGAGAGGCCGTCCTCGCCCGACGCGCTCACCTGCTGCATGGCTGCAGTGTGTGTGTGTGTGTGTGTGTGAGGAACAAAAGACCACAAAGCTAAACGCTAGCGTGTCGGTGCCTCCCACACCCCCCACAGCCCTGCACATGCACGAGCGCAGCCACTGGGAGCCCCAGCCGGAGCGGGGCGGTCCGACCAGTCCGGCTGCATTACTGTCGACGCGGCGCTGCGATGAAAGGCAACGGTGCAGCCTTGAACCTGAGATTAAAATCAAAACGCTGTTTTCTGACTCTCCGATGATTCATTCTAGCAAGAATTATTTAGATTTAGGGATAGAAAGGTAAAAAACCAGGCTAGCTAGCTTAGCCGCCGCGTTGATCCAAGCAGTGAACCGGCCTTTCCACGCTAGGCTAACCCTAGACCTTTTTAACCTTGGGTTCTTTGCTAGCGGCTCTCCTGGATCCTCGCTGACGCAGAAACGAGCATCCGTGAAAACACAGGAACCAGTACGTAAACGGAGCTGAGGCAGGCTTTCTAGCGACGCAATTTCTGGAATTATCGTCTTTTTTGCCGCTGCTGCTGGGCTGGTGTTTGGGCGTGTGCAGCCGATCCGGCGTCTCCCAGAAGAAAACCAGCCGTTTTTCCGGCTCGGAGCTACAGAAGCGGCCGAACCTGCCAGGCTGGCTCCAACATCACAGCCGGGGAGGTTGTCATGGAAACCAGGAGAGCTGGCGCGCTCCAGGGAGGCAGCGCCTGCGTTTGGAGCAGCGGACGCAGGTCTGGGATCAGCCCGCGGAGATGGGAAATAAACGAGGGACTGGTCCGTCGGATCACATGACCTGGCTCCGCAGCTCCGGCGGCCAGCGCTCGGAAGACGAGCCGCGTCCTGGCGCGCAGCCCTGCCTGCCGCATAAATCAGCTCCTCCGCCTCCCCTCACTTCCAACGCTGCGGATAAATGCGCCTTCGCCGGCAGGTTTCCCGCCTCCACCCGCGCCCACGGACGCTTCAGGGTGACTCACCTGACCGAAGCCCGCCATGGCTTCCTGGGACGCTCCCTGCTCGCCATCGCGCCGCCCGTCCTCCAGGGCGTAGACGCCGCCGTCTGCGTCCTGAACGCCCTCGTCCTTCACCACCACGCCCTCTCCGCCCAGCACCTGCACAGAAAGCGCTCCGTGAGGAGCTGCGGCCGACGCCGGCCAGGCCGGGCGGCGCGGCCGAGCGGCGCGCGGCAGGCAGAAGTCCATCCGGCGTCTGCGGGGGAACTAGCGCCCGAGTGGAGAGGAGCGCTGCGGAACCATCTCAGATGCGCACACGCCAATGCAGCAGGAAACGAGGGAAAAGCAGAAAAAGAAAGCAAAGCAAAGCGTTGCAGCGCCGCATGCCTGAAAGCTGTAACCATGGCAACCCCGCCCGTCTGCCTCTACCTGCAGTCTCAGCGGCTGCCTCTGCTTGCGGCTGTGGCTTGCTCCTCGGTCTCCGTCTCGGTCTCTCCCTCGCTCCCGGCCGTCCAGGTCCTCGTCCTCGTTGTACCGCTCCATGGCCACCAGGTCGTCGGTGAGGTCGCTGTTGTTGCCGCGGAGACCGTCGCCGCAGCCCGGCGCCAGGCTCCCCGCGCCGCCCCCGGGGGCGGGGACGGCGCCGGGTGGCCAGCAGGTCGCGGACTTGTAGCGGACGTCCTGCGTGCAGCTGGAGTTCTGCTTCATCAGCAGGGCGCCGGCGCCGGAGCCCAGCCCCTCGCCGCCACACATGGCGCCGGAGCCCATGCCGTCGCCCAAGGGCATCAGGGTCACGGCGTTGGCGTGCTCCATCTGGCCCGCGCCGCTGTCGCCACCGCCGCCGCCCCCCAGCGCCCCGCTCATGCTGCCCGCCCCGCACTCGGTCATGAAGTTGGCGAAGTTGGAGTAGGCGGCGCCGGCGGCGGCGGCGCTGGACACGGAGCAGCTCCCGCTGGCCCTCTCCGAGCCCTTCCCCTCGCCGCGCTCCTCCTGCTTGGGCAGCACGCCTCCCAGCATGCCTCGACCTGCCGCGGCCGCCGCCGCCGCCGCGGTGGCCGCCTTGCGCTGCGAGATGATCTGCGTGCACTCGTCGATGACCGTCTTGATCTGGAGGATGCTGGCGGCGGTGAGGATGCAGAGCGCCTGCGACTGCAGCACCACCAGCGAGCCGCTGTACATGAAGTCCACCAGCTGCTTCACCGTCTCGGCGGGCACCAGCGGCGGCACCGAGATCTCCGAGTGGCCCAGCAGCAGCTTGTCCTGGAAGAAGGGGCTGCCCGCCGCCAGGACGCAGGCGTGGGCGCGCAGAGAGGCGTCGTGGATGCGCACCGTCACGTCGCAGAAGAGGCCCTCGCGCCGCTGCGTGCGCAGGGCTTCCAGCACCGACTGGCTGGAGTTGTGGAGGTGGATGTAGTGCACGGTCTCCGTGCCGTGGGCCATGGCGGCGGGGGGCGAGCTGCCGGGGGCGGGGTGGGGGTTGGGGAGGGGGGGGAGGTGCCGGGGGTTCTGCGTCAGCTTGAGGGACAAGGAGGGCGGGGAGGGAAAGGGCTCCAGTGCATGGGCCACGGCGGCTCCCCTCAAACCACCATGAGGGTGACGGAGGCTGCGCGGCGAGGAGGCGTGTCCGAGCGCAGGGGGGGTGTGTCCAGCAGCGCCGCTGCGGAGAGAAACGGCAACAGGTTCAACGCCCAAGATGGAGACCAATCACGCTCCCGGAGCGCCGCGCCTGTCGGAAAAAGGCCCGTTACCGTGGAAACGACGGCTACGGAGACATGTTGTGACGCCGGCGGCGCCCCCAGCCGCAGCTGCACCCCCCCTCACCTGGACAGGTCCACCTGGACGCCCCGCCCCCAAACCACCGCCACCGCACGCGCAGGTCCTCGCGCCTTTACGCCCTTTGACTCCAAGTCGCGTGCGCGTCTGGATCACCTGGCTCCTGTTTTGGAGCGAGGACGCGCACGTGCCGCGCGCGAGTCTCGCCCCGGGTCAGTGGACGCGCTGCCCCGCGCGGCGGGGGGCCGCCGGGGGCCCGACCCTCGGACGCTCGGCGCTGCCCCACGCACGCTGGCGTGGCCGAGCCGACGACGAACACGCGCCTTCGACGCACGCAGTTACGTGTCCGCCGCGGCGGCAAAAAGAGCCAAGACGCGTTCGCCCCGGGTTCACGAGCTACGTTGACGCTAGCTGGCGTTAGCCGTTAGCCGCGGGCAAAGGTGGCCCGATTGGGCTCGAATACACGCCCGCGCGCACGCCCGTCGTGCTCCACGAAGCACGCGACGGGGCTGTCCAAGTGATACCGCGAAGCAGCGTGGATAAGCTGGAGCAAACACGGCCGTGGGAGCTCGCCCCCACGTTCCAGCGCAATGCTAACGCAGCTAGCCTGCTAGCTAGCGCAGAACGGAGCCTCGCGCTCACCCACTCGCGCTCGCCGAGCAGACACGCCGAGTCCACAAAGGCGAGGTCGGCGTGGGCGCTGCGTGGGCGCTCGTGACCACGTACCTGCAGCAGCCGGTGACGGTTGCGCCTTTTTAGCGTTTGGGGCAGATGGATGCAGCAGGAAGCTGTCAGGCTCGCGCACCCAACCCGGCGAGAGCTGCAGGCGCGCGCGCGTGGCACACACACACTTTCTCTCCCTCTCCCTCCCTCCCTCTCTCTCGCACACACACACACACACACACACACACCGTCAGGCTCTTGTAAAGATGTGGACGCGTTTTCTCCTCTTTTTAAAGCGGTCGATCACCTCCAGCCGGGTTGGTCCTCTCACGCGCCCACGCCCGTTGAGCACGCGCACTGGGGCAGCGCACCTGTGAGCGCACAAACACACCTGGGAACAGGTTGGAAGAGCCCAGCACGAGCTGAAACCCGCGTGGGTTTCCCTGCGGGACAGAGGTGTCCACCTGGGCGTTTCATGGTCCGCGTTCGGCAGAACCGCTGGATCCCGCCTGGATCCGCGATCCGCCCTCAGGTGTCTCTCATTCCCTCTCTTGGCATGAAATCCTGGGAGTGTTTGCGTGGCTGTAATCGGGAGTCTCAGCTTGAGGAGGTTGCCATGGGAACAGGAGTTTTTACGCCTCTGGCCTTAAAGCTTCAGCTTCGAGCGGAAACATGCGACGGAGGATTTGATCCACAGCAAAATAGATTTAATGATTCTTCCACTGTGATCACAAATCAGTAGTGATGTAAAAAACCAGGAGGAGGCGGGGCCATCCGGTGCTCGACGGTAAGGCATGCAGTCTCCGCAGAGCTTCCACACTGACAGCAGGACGGGAGAACACGGTTCACACACACACACACACACACACACACAAGCGTCGCCGCGGCAACCTGCTCGCTGCTCCAAGCATTTATTCTTTTGCACCAACGGGGAGCAGAAACGGGATTCATCACAACACGTAAGGTTAGTAGATCACAGACAGCAACAGGACACGCGAACGCCTCCACCAGGCTGACGGAGACGGAGGAGAGGCGGCTTGGAAGGCGGTGTTCGCGCATCGCCGTGAGACGGGGGGGCCTTGGACAGCCGTGACCTTTAAATCGACCCGAGAGCCCTTTTGGAACCGGTTCTCTGGACCCCTCAGCCTGTAAAGTAAAACCCAGTGGCGCCACCATCTGGCCAGGAGGACTCCCAGCAGGGGGGAGGAAAAGTGCAGGCGTGTTCTGACTGGTGCAAAACCCGAGTGAGCTCCGGGTTAGGGTGGCCTCAGCTGTAGAAATACAATCCTAGCTCCGCCCCCGTAGAAAAATAAAACCAGCAATACACCAATATTGCACAGGAAGGAGGTCTGATTCCGCGACACGCTAAGAAGGAAAGCGTGCAAACCATGAACCCGCCGCAGTAAATAAATACTCTATTCATAAATGTGTTGGGGGGGGGGAGAGGAGGCGGAGTCACGGCTGCCAAAGCGGGGGGACGGGGACGGTGACGGCGAGGGGGGCAGAGCTTCTCAGTGCTGCTGTGCGCGTCCAGCTCCCTCTGGCGGCAGCCCACGGCCGTGATGAGGGCGGCGCCCTTCCCGCTGCCGTCCTCCGAGAGCAGGAAGTTCACGTCGCATTTGGGCGCCAGGTCCTTGACCGTCTGCTGGAAGATCCGGGAGAAGCTGCGAGGAGGACAGGGGGCGTGGTCAGAGCGGGCAGGGGGCGTGGCACAGTGCCATGGCCCCGACAGGTCAGCCGACTCACTGCGGGTGGAGCTTGTAGAGCGTGCCGTCCACGCCCACGGTGATGTCCAGGTGGTCCAGCCGCCGGTTCTCACGGATCTTGTCCACCACGGCCGCCATCCCGGCGCCGCAGATCTGGGCGGCGCGGCGCGACACGGTGCCGCACACCTCCTTGACGATGATGCTGTCGTCGCAGGTGCTGTCCAGCCCCAGCTGCTGCAGGATGGCCCTGACCTGCAGCAGCGCCAGGCGGTCGCTGCGGGCCAGGGGTCAGAGGTCAGAGGTCAGCGCCACCGGACCCCGCCGCCTCTCCTCACCTCTCGATCTGCGACAGGAACTTGGTCTCGAAGATGCCCCTGGTCTTCAGCGTCTCGGAGATCTGCCCCCGGAACAGGAAGCCCCTCTTGGTCAGGTCGATCAGGATCTGCCGGACGATCTCGCCCAGGTACATGCCGCTGCACATCTTCTCGTACCTGCAGACCACAGGCGTCACGCCGGCGCCCCCCGAGGCCGCGGCGGCGCCGACGCCTCACCTCTGCTTGCCCTCATTCAGAGAGTTCTCGTCCACGGCCTTGTCGTATCTGGTCCTGATGTCGTCCAGGCAGCCGTTGTCCCCGAAGGCGCCCCACTCCATGTTGACACACATGCGCCCCCTCGGTCCCCTCCACGATCTCGATGTTCTTCATCTCCTCCATGTAGCAGGCGTTGCTGCCGGTTCCTGGGGGCGGGAGCGGAGCGGTTGGCCGCTGGCTGGCGTTGCCGCGACAACGGCGTGGACTCACCCGCGATCAGCCCCACCTCGCAGGTGGGCTCCTCGTAGGCGCAGGTCATCATGGTCCCCACCGTGTCGTTCACTATGGCAACCACGTCCAGCTCAAACTCCTGCGGACACAGAGCAGCAGGTCGGCACCGCCTGTCGCTCATGCTCCGGGTTGCCACGGTAACCACGCGGCTACGCACGGCATGGTCAGACATTAGATCCACATTTGCTTGTGCTGATGAAGGAGTGATGATGGAGGGATGAATCACTCTGGAAACATCAGCCCCGCCACCCACGATGCACTGCGCTCACACTCTCAGGCTAAAGCTAAGCTAAGCTAGGCTAAGCTAAGCACACACTGCAGCTGCAACCTAGTTCCAGGTGTTAGGACATGCTGCCGCCGCGGCGCACCTTTACCTGCCCGTGTGTGACCCAGAGTCAGCTAATACTCACTGGGTTCTCCACCTGGAGGGGCAAAACGTCACCGTCTGACCAGGCCGCTCAGCTCTGTCCACCCTGGGGGCGGAGCTTGTGTGGAGCACAGGCCACGTGTGTGTGTGTGTGTGTGTGTGTGTGTGTGCGTGTGGGTCGGCCTCAGCTCCCAGGTCTGGGAGCTCTGCTCACCTCCTTCCTCTTGATGGCCTCCCGCAGAAGCTCCACCACGTCTTCGCCCTCGCAGTCGGTGGCCTTGAAGCCTTTGGTCCAGGTGACCAGGGTCCCCTGCAGGAAGCGCAGCGTCAGACAACAGCCCTCCTCTCTCACGCTACCGTCAGAGCCCACGTACGGCGTCCAGGCTGGTCTGGTGGCAGGGGAAGGAGAAGGTGAAGCCCAGCGGCAGGCGAGCGCTCTTCATCCCCATGTAGTCCAGGAAGTCCGAGATGCAGTGGACGATGTGGTCGAAGAGCTGTGGAGACACAGGCGTCTGCAGCCGGGCCGAAGCGCGCTAGCTGGGCGTGGACGGGCGGACACGCTACCTCCTCGCCCGTTCCCTGCATGACCTCGATGGGGATGGCGTAGATCTTGTTGTGCATCTCCACGGTGCGCCGCTTCCCGCTGCGGATCTTCACCAGCAGCACCCGGAAGTTTGTCCCTCCCAGATCCAGAGCCAGGAAGTCTCCGTTCTCTGCACGCCAGGAAGTCCCGGTTAGCGGCCAAACAACAACCTGCTGCTGTCAATCAACCTTCTTCTGTTGGGGGGGAGAGTCCCGCCCCGGCGGCTACGCTAAGCGCTCTCCCCCAGCCGCGCTAACCCTCCCTCACCTGAGCCGTCCGGCGTGCTGCGCACGAAGGTGGGCAGCATCTTGACGGTGGCCTCCTGGTGGGTCTTCTTCCTCAGGCCCCGCTCGATCTCCGCCCTCATGCGCTTCTTCACCTCCAGCAGCTGAGCTTTGCTGAGTCGGAACTCGGCTAGCGTCTGCTGGATCTGGCGCGACTGCTCCGCCAGGCGGTACGCCACCGCCGTCACCATGGCCGCGCCCTTGCCGCTCCCGCTCTCAGACAGCAGGAAGCGCACGTCCGAGTCGGGGACCAGGCGGCGCACCGTCTTGTGCAGGCGGCGGGCGTATCTGCCCGGGCGGAGCGGCGACACGTCAGCGGATCAAAGGAAAGCAGAGCCGCCTGTGCTTTGATCCAAACACTCACTGAGGGTGCATCTTGTACAGGGAGCCGTCGATGCCCACGGTGGTGCGCAGGCGCCCGACTCCTTTGTTGTCCTTCAGCCGGGCCAGGATGCCCCCCAGCGTGGCGGCGATCAGGTTTGCCGACCTGAAGGACACGATGGCGCAGACGTGGCGCACGGCCAGGCAGTCCTCGTCCGAAGGCTCCACGCCCAGCCGGGTCAGGATCTCCATGCACTTCTTCAGTCCCTCTTTGGTCCTGGAGCGAGACAACGCAGAGTTCAGGGTGCTTTGATCACATGACCGGCTGGAAGGGGGCTTTAGCGCCCTCTGGCGGAGAGAACGGAGACTGCGTGAGGTTAGAACTCCCAGTGTTCCCAGTCCACACGTTTGGGAGGCCCGTTTGTCCCCTCCCGGCAGCCTGTTCCACATGTCTCTGTCTCTCTTTTGGGGTTTTGTCTCATGAAGGTTGGGTTGGTGTTGGTGTCTCTTCTCCAGGGTCGTCCATCCCCACACACACACACACACACACACAAACACACACACACACTCACTTCTCGATGGCTGAGACGTGCTTGGTCTCGATCTTTCCTCTGGTCAGCAGCTCGGGGGTGATGCGGCCCTCGAACAGCAGCCCCTCCTTGGCCATCTTGACCAGGATGAGCCGGACCAGCTCGCCCATGTACATCCCACTGGCCATCTTCTCAAACCTGTTCAGGAGGAGACGCGTCACAGGAGCCGCGGTCGGACCCCGGCGGGCCGGATGGGGGCCGCTCACAGCTGCTTCCCCGGGTTCAAGGAGCCCCGGTCGATCTCCCGGTCGAACTCGGTGCGGATGTCCTCCAGGGACCCGTCGTCCCCGAAGGCCCCCCACTCGGTGTTGATGCACATGCGCCCTTCGTCCCCCTCCACCAGGTCCATGTGGCGCAGCTCCTCCATGTAGCAGGCGTTGGTTCCGGTTCCTGCAAGCACGCGGCGGATGTGACCTTTGCCCCCGCGCTCACTGCCGCGCCGCCTGCGGCTTCTCTTACCGATGATGATGCCGACTTCACAGCGCTGATCGTCGAAGCCGCAGGGTCATCATGGTGCCCACCGTGTCGTTCACCACCGCCATGATGTCGGCCTCGTAGTCCTGGAACCAGCAGAGGCCGTTAGCTTGCGGCGAGCGCGTCGGCGTCCCTCCCAGACGGACACTCACGCCTCTCTTCTTGATGGCCCTGTTCAGGAGCTGCACCACATCCATGCCTTCAACGCCGCTGGCTTTGAACTTCTTGGTCCAGGTCAGCAGGACGGCCTGGAAGAGCGACCGCGGTTACGGGACGAGCGCGCCGCAGGAAGGTGGGGCAGGGCTGGGGTCGGAGGGCGAGCGCTCACCTCGTCCAGCTTGGACTGGGCGCAGGGGAAGGAGAAGGTGAAGCCCACCGGCAGCTTCTTGTCTTTGATCTTCTGCTTCTCCATGAAGTCGCCCAGACAGTCAGCAACATGATCAAAGAGCTGCGGGCCGAGCGGAGACGTTAACCTCAGCGGGGCGCCACCGAACCCTCCTGACCACCAGCAAAGCTTTGGTTTGGGAGCGAGCAAAGGTCACGACCTTACCCGCGAGCCGCTGCCGTGGATGATGTCATCGGGGGTTTCGCAGACCTGGCTCTCCATCTGGACCGGCTGCTTCTTGTCCTGGGTGACCTTGACCCGGAGAATCCGGAAGCTGGAGCCTCCCAGATCGAGCGCGATAAAGTCGCCCTTCTCTGTGGGGGCGGGGGGGGAGTCTTTACGGCAGGAAGTCACACAGAAAACGCTCGGCGCGTCTTTGGCGCCCACGTGTGGTCGGCGCGGTCAGCGCCGCCGGTCGGCAGGGGGCCAAAGTTTCAATCAGAAATAGAATCACCCCCCCCCCCCCCCCACTGAAACACTGCTGCTGCTGTAGAGCCGCCCTGACCGCCCACAGCCCGCGCGGCGCCGCCGGGACCGCCGGGAGCTGGATTTGGCTCCTAAAGCAGGAAATTTGAGGAGGTTTTGAGCCTAATCTGATTACAGATTATTGCAGGGACGCAGCCTGCACCAGTCACATGACCGGCAGCCGCCACAGGTACCTGAGCCGTCGGGGATGGAGCGCACGAAGGTGGGCAGCATCTTGACGGTGGCGGTGGCGTTGGTGTCGCGGCCCAGGCCTTTCTCCATCTCCCTGCGGAAGCGGTTCATCACGTCCTTCAGCGTCTCGTCGGAGAAGCGCATGGAGTACAGGTACTTGTCGATCTGGGGGCGGAGCAAGGGTTGAGCACAGGCACAGGACACGCCCACCCGTGACCTTTCCCCCCCACGACCCCACTGTCCTGCTCCACAACACCGGCAGGTGTTGCTAAGGGCGACAGCGGCAGACCGGCGACCTCGGATCACATGACTCAGCAGAAGGTCGGCTGCTATTTTTAGCAGCGAGGCGGAGCGCCGGGTGGGAACGAACATGGGTCAAGCAGCGTTGCCATGGCGCCTCAACGGAGGCCAGAGGCTCCTGCAGGTGTGACCTGAAGCCACACCCACACGCTGCAGCCGCTCCTCCGCTGGTGCATTCTGGGATGTCTAAGAGTGTGTGTGTGTGTGTGTGTGTGCAGCTAACCTACTTCACCTGCATGTGTGTGTGTGTGTGTGTAAGGTCACACACCCATCACACACCCCCACCACGGCCACCATGGCTACCAGCAGCTCACACCCCTCCCCCACCTGATTCTATCAGAGGTCACAGGAGGAGGAGCCACTCGGAGGGGCGGAGCTTCAGGAGATCACGACTTCCCCCAGCAGCCCCCTGGTCCTGGTCCTGGTCCTGGTCCTGGTCCTGGTCCTGGACCACACTGACCTGGGATCAGCGGATCAGGTGCTTCATCCCCGTCTGACCTGAGCGTGTCGACACCAGCGTCTTCATCACACCTGTCTGCCGGAGACGGCCCGGCAGCAGCCGGTCAGCCAGCCGTTTAGTCAGCCAGTCAACCAACCAACCAGCCAACCAGCCAGTCAACCAACCAACCAACCAACCAGTCAACCAACCAACCAGCCAGCCAGTCCCTCTCAAGGACATCCATGTCAAACGCCACCATCCCCCTGAGTAAACTGAGAGTAATTCTTCATCACGGCCTCCTCCTCTTCCTCCTCTCGCTCCTCTCGCTCCTCTCTCCTCCCTTCCCTCCTCCCCTCCTTCCCTCCTTCCCTCCTTCCCTCCTTCCCTCCTTCCTCTCACCTTCTTGAGCTGATCATCCTTCAGCTCGGTGAAGTAGTAGGCCAGCAGCTGAGCCGCGATCATGCTTCTCTGCGGCTGTCGGGAGCTCCGGGGCGAGAACCGGCCTCCAGGGGGAGGAGGCGGCGCCGCAGCAGCGAGGAGGAGGAAGGAGGGTGCGCTCGGTGCTGCGACCCCCGCGCGGATCCTCTGGACTCCGGCAGAAGCGGCCTGAACACGCGGCGACAGCGACGCCGAAGCGGGAGGTCTGAGCTGCTCAGGCGGGCGGGGGGGCTCCTGGTCCTGGTCCTGGCTCCTGGTCCTGGCTCCTGGCTCCTGGCGCTGGGTCCTGGGTCCTCGCTGGGTCCTGGGTCCTCGCTCCTCGGCTCCTCCCTCCGGTCTCGGCTCCTCTCAGCTGGCGATGCGGCGGCTCGTCTCCGGAATGGCGGCTCGGCGAAGCCCCGCCCCCACCGAGCGCGCGGATTGGCCCGACTGCGGACGTGCAGGAGAGGCAGAAAGAGGAGGGGGAGGAAGAGCAGCAGCAGGAGGAGGAAGAGGAGGAAGGCAGGAAGCGGCACGATGACCCCCCCCCATAGCTCACGCGCACGCAGGGGCGATGACGTCATCGGGCGTCTTCCTGCCGCAGCATCGGCGCAGCGAGCCGGGTTGTCAAGGGCAACGGCTCCTCCGGTTCAACGTTCAGCAGGATGGACGGATGTGGACGGATGTGGCCGGATGTGGAGAGCGCGAGGCTGCAGTAGTCGCCTCATGTCTGGAGCGTCATAAAACATCTTTCTCCTTCATCTTGGGTTTTGATCCCAAGATCAAAACCCAAGATCAAAGTTTGCCCCAAGACCTGCCCCTTTCATCTCCTCCTTTGAAGTGCTACAGCCGCGATCTCAGCTCCCAGCCCTGCAGCTCGAGGTCGCCCCCTGCAGGTCCGGAGGCTCGCCCAGCCCTAGAAGATGGACGGTTTGGTCCCCTAGCTGGTCCCTGCTGACGCCAACATGCAGGTGGGGGCCGGGGAGGGGGGGGGGGGGCAGGTAGGTCAGGTGGGACAGGTGGGACAGGTGGGGTCAGGTGGGTCAGGTGGGACAGGTCTGGTTCCTCAACAGGTTGTGTTTCTGTTCTTGTGGTCACAGAACAGAATTTCCAGGTGTTTCATATCAGCAGCTCTCTGTTCTGACTGATGAAGGTAAAATCACACACACACACACACACACAGTTACATCAGCAGCTCTGCATGATACATCTGCTGACTCGTGACAACATTGGACCCTCCTCCAGAGCTGCTCATTAATAATTGACCAAAAGGAGCCTCCAGGGCTGAAATGGCTTTTATTGTTGTTTTTTAGAATTAAAGTTGGGATTTGCAACATCAGGTTAGCTTCCTCTCAGCTTCGGATCAGATTGCTCTTTTTCTGACTCCTGAAAACACTCTTTCAACCTCTGGCTGGTCGTCGTATTCGGAGGTGGTGAAATCCAAAGTTTGTGCTGAAGGAAGCCAGCGATGAGGGCCCAGAGCCGCCCACTCATTTATTCATGCTCCAATAATCTCTTTGATTCCCACTCCAGACAACTAGAGTGACTGTGGAATCCAAAACAGGCTCTAATGAAGGAAGAGTGTGTGTTGGGGGTTCGAAACCCAGCAACAGCCTCATTACTGAGGCCTTAAAAACCTGCTGTTGTCGCTGGGTTGGTGCTGAAAGCCCGAACTGTCTGCAGCACCGTCACAATTGATTTAGTCCCGAATTTCAAAGGATTTAACTCTAATTTGTGTTTTGTTTCTTTTTTTAAGGGAACGTTGTCAAACCCTCACTGACCACAAACAACCACTAGAGGGCAGCGTTTGACCAAAACTAACAACTAACTCAGCAGGAGGGAAGAAGAAGAGAAGAAGCAACGCGAGCGGTAAAGTAACAGAAATAGCTCCACACTGGTTATACTGGGAAAAAAGGATAGAGTGACCTGTTATACTGGGAAGTGGGGAGGAATAAACTGGTTTTACTGGGGCAGAGAGGACGAATGTGCTGGTTTCACTGGGATCTGATGGTGTGCTGTGTGCTGGTGTGTTTGTGGTGTGAAGGTGACCTTCTGGTCACCTGCTCGGTGAAGCCACTGGTTCCCAGTATCGCCGCCTCCTGGGACCCGTTTTCCTGTCTGAACCCCGGTTTAGTTTATGTGGGTGAGCTGTGGGTGGAAGTGGGTGTGGGGCCTGGGCTCCTATGGGGACTGGGATCAGTGTCTCACACAACTGGTAAAAATAGCCTGAGTGTCGCCCACAAGTGTTGAGCCCAGGAGGACAGGTCGTCTTCAGGAGCCTAAAAAGGTCTCGCCCAGCTTTCAGCGTCGGGATTTGCCAGCAGATTAAAGTGAAAAAGACTTTCCAGCTCCGGTTCTGAGGGAATATTTGAGGAACCCAAAGGTGAAGTCCCACTTTTCCATTTCAATGCTGCCTTTGACGGGAAGAATCTTGTCTTTTTCAGACTGGTTTTCAAAGGTTTCTGTGGATCCGACTCTGATTTTAGGAGCCGGAAAGGTCTCCGGGAGCTTCTCCGTTCCCCTCTCACCTTCAGTCTAGGTCTTGAAACGATCTTCAAATCAGTCGCAGGTGCAGGTGACACACACACCTGTGGATACTTAAACAGGCGTAAACTCTCCGTCTCCAAAGTTCACAATGGGAGCAAAAATTTGGTGTTAAATGCTAAAAATAGTCGCGGGTGCAGCCATACATGGGAGGAAGGGGGCAGCATTCCTCCTGAGAGGGCGTGATGGGTGGGTTACCGTCAGGAAGGGCTCCCCAGGCGCCTCTGCCTGCCCTCCGCGCTCTCTGGGCTCCCGGGTAAGTCGCTCTCCTCTCCTCTGCTCCCGCCGGGGTGGTTTTGTTGCAGAAAAGTGGTTCAAATCTGAACAGGTGTGCGGAAGCTTTGGATAATCCCGCCGCCGCTGTAATCTCCCTCCGCCGGGTCCTCAACATTCCAGGGATTTAAGAGCTTGTCCACCTTCTTTTGCCAATGTGCGTGGGTGCGGGAGGCTCCGGCGGGATGTCGGGGTTACCTGGGATCAGGGCTGCGATGACAGCCAGGACGGGACCTGGGCGCAGCCTCTTCCTCCTCTTCCTCCTCTTCCTCCTGCTGATGGAAGAACTTGGGTCTCCTTAGGGTGAACTTTGAGAGGTTGGAAATCTGGAGCCGAGTAGTCCTGTCGAACCTCCGCTGTTCTCTGGGGGATGGAGTGAAGATCAAAGCTGGTTTACGTCAACCGACAGCCTTTGAACCCAACGGAGGTCGAAGGAAACCCAAGAGTTCTGGTGGTTTTGGGTCAAATGACCCTTTAGGCTGAGGCCTCGCTGTGACTTCAGATGTTTGCAATGGCTCCTGTTGTCATGTTAACGCACATGTGATCTCCCCCCGCCTCCCGGCCAGGTCCCGTTCAGGCGTTTCCAGTCATGGCTTCCAGAGTCCAGAAGTGCGTGTGTCAAGTCAAAAGCGATTATGCGTTTCAGCGCACTAAGTTTGTTGTGAAGCAGCAGCAGCAGCACACTCAGAGGTACGAGGGTGGCGCCCTGATGCGCGCCGGTCGCAGCTTCGCCGCAGGAAGTGGTCGCTGGCCAACCGGCTGCTTGTCTGCTGACTTTCCCCTAATGGCATCATTACCATGACGTCCTCGGCGCCTCGTCCATAACCCGTTTTTAGGTTTTGCAAATAGTTTTGGAGTCATTGCGTCATCGCTACTGCTACTGCTAAGGCTACTAATGCTTCGTGTGGGTTTGTATAGACTTACCCTGTACTCTAGAGCCTGACTGTACTTCTCTGAACTTGATACTCATGACGGTAGGAGCCAAAACTGTTCTGGGACCAGCTCAGCAGGTCATCCTGCAGCGAGCCGCCATGTTGCCCGTGGAAGCTGACCCACATCTGAGCTGCTATCAGTGCTGAACACAAAGGTTCCCTGATGTGTTCAGATGTTTGGGCGCCACAGTCTGGCCCCGCTAACGTTTACCGCTTCCACCACACTAAATCATCAGTCCTTTTAGCTTTTTAATGGGAAACTTCTGCCTTGAACAGGAAATCAAGCTTTCAGTCGCTGAGCCAGGTCCAGGCCCAGGCCAGAGAGGCGATGGCGGAACAAGAGTACACCATTCCGGTGTTCCGGGAGAGGTGAGCGCTCGCTCCCTGATCAACCCCGATGCTGGCGTTCAGGCTGGTGGGAGAAGATGAAAGGGAAGAGCTTTGTTCTGTGTGGCTGTGTCTGGCAGGAGTGCCGAGGAGAGGGAGGAGTACCAGCGGGTGTCCACGCACGTGGAGAAAGGCCTCAGCGTCATTCAGGAGGAGCTCCACAGGATGAGGATGGCCACCAAGGCTCAGGTGGACAGCCTGGCCATCGACAGAGAGGTGAGGAGCCGCTCGGGGCCTTGACCACACTCCCCCAGGAGCCTGGCCCTGCTCTGGGTTTCTGCCTGGTAAAAGGGACCTTTTCTTGGGCGGTGGCTTGTTTGGGGGTCAGGTGAGAGGACCTATGCGTGCGTGGGAATGAGCCCATATGCAGATGACCAGGAACTATTTATCTGCTCCCCCCAAAAGCCTTTTCTAAGTTAGTGACAGGACCTTTCCAGCACGCAGGGGTAGTTTCCGTGCAGATCCAGTCCAATCGCTCCGCTTCTCCAGGTCAAGGAGATGATGAGCAGGCGGGTGGAGTTCCTGGATGAGGTGGGCAGGATGCCAGACTTCATCATCGCCCTGCGGCCCCACACGGTGTGGGAGAAGACGCCCATCAAACTCTTCTGCACTGTGCAGGGGAACCCCAGACCCATCGTCAAATGGTCAGAACCTCGGCCCCTGAACGGCACGTTCCTTTGTCCCTGAATGAACGAGCGTCCTGGCGTGCTGATGGGTTGCAGGTACAAGGAGGGCGTGCCCGTCGACCCCCTGAGCACTCCAGGAAAGTACAAGATCGAGAGCAAGTACGGCGTTCACAGTCTGATCATCAGCAGGTAAGAGCCAAACCGCTACGGCGAGCAGCGGTAACGCCTCGCTCGGACCTCCCGTCATCCAGCCAGGAGATCCGAGCTGCTGCAGCGTTAAAGCATCAACACGCTTCCCAAACTCCAGTTAGGGTTAGTTGATTTCTTTGGTCTTTAAAATCAAAGCTCAAAGCAGGCAGCAGAACCACAGGAAGTCGGCCAGAGGCCCCCGCTTCGGCTCTTCAGCTGTTCGTGTCAAAGTGCTCACTTTTTTGTCATCCGCGCCACATTTTTCTTCCCCCACTCCTCCTCTCTCCCCCTCTCCCTCTCTCTCTCTCTCTCCCCCCTCTCCCTCTCTCTCTCTCTCTCCCCCCCTCTCCCTCTCTCTCTCTCTCTCCTCCCTCTCCCTCTCTCTCTCTCTCTCCCTCCCTCTCCCTCCCTCTCTCTCCCTCTCTCTCTCCCTCTCTCCTCTCTCTCTCCCTCCCTCTCTCTCTCTCCCTCTCCCTCTCCCTCTCTCCCTCTCTCTCTCCCTCCCTCTCTCTCTCTCTCCCCCTCTCTCTCTCTCTCTCTCTCTAAGTGTTATATTTCATCAGTCGTTTGCTGCTTCATCACCCGTGTCAGGAGAACATTTCTGTTCGCGCCTGTAAATAAAACTAAAATCATTATTTGTCAGTAAGATGATATAAATGACACACACACACACACACACACACACACTTTTAAAATAGTTCTGTCAGGGTGAAGGTCACATTTCGTCCTTCTATTCTCACCCGCTCTTCTGGCGGCGTCAGTAGAACCTTTGGATCGGTCCAGACCTGGTTCCCGCAGACGCTCCTCCGTCAGCGAGCACCACCCCTCCCTCGCTCTGAAAAGGCTTCAGTCTTTTCAGGATGTGAAAACACCAAACACACACTGACAGGCTGATGGGGGTGTGTTTGCCGTTCTGCAGGTGTGTGGTGAGCGACACAGCCGAGTACAGCGCCGTGGCCACCAACTCACACGGCACGGCCACCAGCGCGGCCACGGTCATCGTGAAGAGTAAAAACTCCTCCTCCCTTCTTCTCCTCATTCAGACAGTCCGTTTGTCCGTCTGAAATCCCCTTTTTGTTGTTGACAGGAGCCTCAGGAGCCGGGGAGTCCTGCCATCTTGGATTAGGTGGGTGGCGAAGGGGCGGGGCCTACTTCAAGTATTTTAGCTGGCTAAGCTCACCGGCTACAAATAGCATCATGGAGGACAGATAAGAGATGGAAACTGTTGTAGGAAGCTGTCGCCTCCTTTTGGAGATGAATCACAGAACCAAACAGAAACTAACCTTTTTAACTCTCGAGGAGAACAGAGACGATGATCTGCAGCGGCGCAGTGCCCGGCGCTGCCGCTAGGCGCTCCCAGACGGGACCTCGAGGTGCCGCTGATGGGTGGCTTTGTTTGCAGTGCCCCGCATGACCCAGATCCACCCCAGCAAGCTGGAGGTGACCCTGATCGACCACTTCCCGGTGAGCTTTGGCGTTGAGGGCGGCTCCATCAGTCTGGTGTGCAGCATGGTGGTGGTCCCCAACCTCCCCAATCTGCCCCCCCTGGCCCAGTGGTACAGAGACGGTAAGACCTCCCGGTTGGGTTGAAATTATGGGGGCTTGGCTGGAACTCGCAGCCTCTTTCATCCACAGACAAACTGCTGGAAGCCAGTAACTTGGTGGAGATGTGGGTGGGTGGAGGAGCAGCCCGCCTCACGCTGCCCCACCTGGCCAAAGACGACGAGGGTCTCTACACCCTTCGGGTCTTCACCAAGCACGGCTCCACTGAACACAGCGCCTACCTGTTTGTCTCAGGTGATCCTGGCCTCATGCCCGAGTTCAGCTCTCTCTCTTTCCTTCCTGCTTCCTTCCTTCATGTCCTTGGGTCCTCGCCCCACAGATGCTGCCCCCTCTGCTCCCGGGGCCCCGGGGGCCCCGATGAGCGTGAAGGCGTTTGACGTCAACTCGGACTACGTCCTAGTCGCCTGGAAACCCCCCAACACCGTCAACGAGGCACCGATCGTCGGATACTTTGTGGATCGGTAAGTTCCCGCAAGTTTTAGCAGGACGACAAATGTCAGCGTGCTGATGATGTCATTACGATGAGGTCGTTATGTCGAAAATGAGGTCGTACCGATGACGTCTGGTGAACAGGTGCGAAGCTGGCAGCGACACCTGGGTCCAGTGCAACGACGCCCCCGTCAATGTTTGCAAATACCCGGTTCACGGCCTGAAAGTGGGCCACTCGTACCACTTCCGGGTCAGGGCCGTGAACAGTGCCGGCATCAGCAGACCGTCCCGCAAGTCCGGCAAAGTGACCGCCATCGATGCTGCCGAGAGCGAGAGGCTGCAAGGGACCGAGGAAGGTAAATGAGGGGGCGGGACGCCCGCGATGGCTAACGCGCCTGTTGTCCTTTCCTGCGACAGTGATTAAAATGGAGGGCAGGTATGATGTAGTGATCAGGGACCGTGAACTGGAAGGTACGGTACCGCTTCAGGACCAGTTCTCCCAAACAAAACTAACGTTTTACCCTCGTTTAAGCATCACAGTTTCTGATGGCAGTCACATGACATTGAAAATAACAACGAATTCACATGGAGATTACCCCAGGATTACTTCTGACAAAAAACCCTTAAAACCAGATTTAAAAGGATTTTCAATCGTTTTCCGGAATGTAATGGTTGAACCTGTTTTTAGGAAAAAAGGGTTTTTTTGAAAACACCAGACGCTTAAGCAGATTCTGACGTAACAAAACACAAACAAAACTCCAAATAACCGGTAACGTCTCTAACCGGCTGCTCTCCACCCCCACCTCCTCCACCGCTTCATCTGCCGCGGTTCCATCTTCACGCTAACGTCGGCTCTTCTGGAATGAAGCAACTGAAGTTGAATTTTCCTCAAAACAAGCGTAGTTTTCCACATTTTACCCCCTTTAATCTTTCACAAACTGACGGGCGGGAGGGTGTGGAACTTTTCCAGGCTGCGCCACCGTCCCGGGGGAGCCCACCGACGTGCACGCCTCCGAGGTTTGCCAATCTTACGTGGTGCTGAGCTGGAAGCCCCCCAGCCCCCGCGCACCGGCTCCGCTGTGCTACGTCATCGAGAAGGTGTGTGTGTGAGCCACGAGTGTGTCGGTTGTCTGGTGTGTCTATGACTCGGGCCTTGGACCGCCGGTAGCGCCGGGGCTCAAACTGCGTGAGAACATGAGGAACATGAACACATGAAGGATTGGCTCAGTCCGGCCGCGGTTCGAGCCCCAGGCCAAGCGCCCTGACGTTTGGCAGCTGGTTGCAGCTTCTCGTCTTTCTCCCGCAGTGCTTAGCAGGCACTGGCACGTGGCAGCGGGTGCACACGGGCGTCCCGCTCCACGCCCCCCGGTACCCGCTCTTCCATGTGCAAGAGGGCCAAAAGTACCAGTTCCGAGTGTTTTCGGTCAACGCGTACGGCTCCAGCCGGGCCTCTGAGCCGTCCCCGCCCGTCCAAAAAGTCCCTCTGGAGGGTAAGGGTTTGGAGGTGGAGCGCGCACACACACACACACACACACACAGATAAACAGGTAGCTTTTGTACCTTAATTAAACTCAAGTTGGTGACGACCGTAATGACCTTCAGGAAATGTCATGTGATGTCCCCCTTAGCGGTATACTCTGTGATGCTAACGTTGTGCTTAGCCTCAGAGGGTGGACGGGTGGGGCCAAATAAGCGCATATACAGTAGAAGAGAAAGAATTTTTTTTTTAAATGCTGCATTTAGCATGTTTGTATTCCAAAAACCTTCTGAACTGTAAAAATCAACCGGTTGTAGTAAAGTAGCTTCCTGTTTGTTCCAGGTACTGAGCGACCAGCAGGTAAGAACATTATTAGCATCTGCGCAGCTGCAGCCCTGTTAGCCACTGTAATGTCACAACAGCTTCAACGTGTGTTCACTCTGATGACCAAAGTCTCACGTTTCACACCAGAACCCGGAGGGTCGCCTTCCAGCCCTGCATGATGAAGCAGAAGGACGTCCAGAGCGTCCAGAAGCACCCATCTGGGTGCTGAACCCTGAGAATAAAACAGGAAAAACTGAAGGTTTTCCTTCCTGTGAACAGGCGTCCCTTCGGCCCCCGGGCACGTTGTGGCAACCAGGAACTCCAAGTCATCCGTGTTCGTGCAGTGGGAGGCTCCCAAGCACCTGAAAAACCTGATGGGGTACTACATCGATGGCCGCGTGGTCGGAGCCAAGGACTGGTTCCCCTGCAACCACAAACCCTTCAAACACAACAGGTAGCGTCCAGACTAACGACCACCCACGTCCCAGGAACAGGAAAAAGCTCTTCTGGTTTCAGGTTCGTGGTCCACGGACTGGTCCCAGGGGAGAGCTACGTGTTCCGGGTTCAGGCCGTCAACGTCTTCGGCCTGAGCGAGGAGTCTCAGGAGTCGTCTCCCATCTCGGTGGAGCCGGCGCTCGGTGAGGACAGATGCTTTGGATTTGCTCATGGAGACAGGTGGTTTCTAAAGTGCTTACTCATGACCTGACTTTGTCCAGGTAGAGGGCAGGAGTACGGTACGTACGCCAGTCCCCTCCCACTGTGACCCACAGCTCCCAGTTTGTCACTTTGCTCATTGTTTGAAGCACAAGAGCACTGAGCTAAATCCGCTAGCTTACCCACACAGATGGCTAGCTAACCCAACCTTTCTGCTGCATAGTTCCCACCTGGTCAGGTGACCTTGGGCTGCCGGTACAGGCGGTCTGGGCGGTTTCACACACCCTCCATAGATTCACGCCTGGTATCCCCACCAGGAGATCCTGGTAGACTTTATCTAGTGAACTTTGCACCTGACTGACGTCTTCACCAGCACCCATGACGTGGTCGGAGCGTTGAAACGAGACGCTGACTTCCCTGACGTGTTTACCTTTGGTGCTTCAGCGACGCCCAGCGCTCCCTACGGCATCACCATGCTGAGCTGCGACGGCTCCTCCATCACTTTGGCCTGGAAGAGTCCAAAACACTGCGGCGGCTCCAAGATCAACGCCTACTACATCGACAGACGCGATGTGGACTCCCTGGTGTGGAAGGAGGTCAACCAGGAGGCCGTCACCGAGAGGATCTGCACCGTAAGCGTCGTTCTAGACTTCCTGTGATGGACACTAAAACACAGCAGAAGATTCCAATCGCTACGCTCCAGAGCATCAGAGCGTTGTTTGATCCAGTGTGGATGTTTCAGGTGGACAATCTAGTCGAGGGAACCTTCTACGAGTTCAAGGTTCAGGCTGCTAACATGGCTGGCGTTGGTTTACCGTCTGTCCCCAGTCTTCCAATGAAGTGCGTGGCGTGGACCATGGAGGAACCAGGTAGCAGAACCGCCTTTGCTCCGGCTTCTGTCGTGTCTCCCGGTCTTAACACTTCCTCCTGTCCGATGTCCAGGTCCAGCCTACGACCTGAGCTTTAGCGAGGTCAGAAGCCACTCCCTGGTCCTTCTCTGGAAGGCTCCGGTCTACACCGGAGCCAGCGCAGTCACAGGATATTTGGTGGACATGGCCAAGAAGGGCTCATCCGAGTTTGAGACTCTTAACCAGGAACCCGTCAGCCACCGTTACCTGCGGGTAAGTCCTGGACCGGACTGTTCCGACAGTGTTTAGCGTCTTTCACGTTTAAGACGTTCTCGTGGTTCTCTGCAGGTGACTGGTCTGGAGGAAGGGGAGTCCTACATTTTCAGAGTTCGGGCCATAAATTCTGCCGGCGTTGGAAAACCTTCGCAGGTGTCAGAGCCAGTGTGTGCCAGAGCTCTGCCAGGTAAGCACGGCGTCCACCTTCTACCCAGCCAACAGCTTCACAGCGCTAATGCTAATAATATAATAATAATAATAATCTTGGACAGCGTCGTCAAACGCGGCTGCTGTGGTGTAGGCGAGGCTGCAGGACATGTTTCTGTGTTTGCGTTAACGGGCAGGCACGAAGGAGATTGTTGCTGGTGTGGACGAGGACACTGGAGACATCTTTCTGTCCCTGGAAGCCTGTGAGATCAGCGAGACCTCCAAGTTCGTGTGGTCCAAGAACTACAAGCCAATCGGTGACTGCCCCCGGGTGTCCGTGACGGCAAAGGGCAGGACGTAAGCTGGCCGGGGGCGTGGCTAGACAAGATGCCCAGGTGGGTGAACGTGTGTCTCTAATGTCCGAGCTTTGGTCCTCAGCTCCAGGCTGACCTTCACCAGCCCCGATAAAGACGATCTGGGCCAGTACTCAGTGGTGGTCACCGACACCGACGGTGTCTCTTCCAGCCACACGCTGACGGAGGACGGTGGGTGGACTCTGGTAGTGCTGGAGGTCTCCGCCTCTGGTGGAGCTCATCTTTGTTGTTTCCTGTCCCGCAGCTCTGAACACCATGCTGGAGCTCAGCCACTCCATCAGACATCCCAGTGAGCCTCCCCAGCCCCGCCTTGGTCTTTGGCTTCTTCTTCCTGGGCTCTGATTGTTGTGCGTCTTCCGTCTCTGCAGTCATCCCGCTCAAACACCATCTCAACTACGAGGTCCTTGAGAAAGGTCACGTGCGATTCTGGGTGCAGGCCGTCAAACTGTCCCCGTCTGTGTCCTACAGATTTATCGTAAACGATAAGGAGGTCACCAGTGGGGAGGTAATGCTTTCGTCTACTGTGATTTATCGGTTACTATGGTAACTAAGAGGCCATGAACCAGGGAGGCTGTTTGGAGATGTGCGGAGGAAGGGAGCCGAGCTGCTGTTGGTTGGTTCAGAAAACATCTACATTTCCCTCAGGGGCACAAAATCAGCCATGACGTGGCGGCGGGGATTATCGAGATGACGGTGGACAACTTCACCAGAGCCAGCGAGGGCACCTACACCGTCCAGGTCCACGACGGCAGGGCCAAAACCCAGAGCTCCCTGGTCCTGGTGGGAGACGGTGAGGCCAGCTCCGCCTCTGGAAAGACTCCAGTGTGAAACGGTTGACTGAGGTTGAGCTGCTTCTGCTCTTTCAGTGTTCAAAGCTGCTCTGAAAGAGGCCGAGTTCCAGAGGAAAGAGCACATCAGAAAACAAGGTGTCCGACCGCTGCTCTGCCACCGGCCATCACTATCGCGGGGATCGAGCTCATCTACCTGTTTCTCCTTCAGGTCCTCATTTCTCAGAGTATCTGTACTTCACCGTCAGCGAGGACTGCACCGTCATGCTAGCATGCAAGGTGACGCCTGGAAGCTGCTGCCTCCGCCGGCCCAAAGACTTCCTGACTGAAACCGCCGTCTTTGCTCCTCAGGTGGCGAACGCGAAGAAGGAGACGTCTTTCCACTGGTTCAAAGAGGATGAGGAGATCATTCCAGAGGATCCTCCCAACGTCCTGTCGGGAGCCTGTGCTCTGGCCCTCCCCCTGGTAACCACGGGAACCATCCACGTTTATACGCCGTCTGGTCCGATAAACGGAAGTTTTCTGACGCCACCATTTCCCCCCAGTTCTCCAGGAAGGACCAGGGCGTCTACAAGGCCGTGCTCGGCGACGACAGGGGCAAAGACACCGCCACCTTCGACATCTCCGGCCAAGGTACCTGCTCACCACACCCGAGTCCACTCTCCGCCTCCGGCCAATAACAGCGTTTCTGTCTTTTGACCACAGTGTTTGATGACATCATCAACGCCATCGCTCAGATCGCCGGTGAGTCGGAGCAGCTGACCCTTGCATGAGCCCAGACGGCGCCGCCTTGTGTAGCTGAGTGGGTGTGGCGTGTTCGCAGGGGCGTCGGCCTCTGAGCTGGTGCTGCAGTGTACCCCAGAGGGCATCCGGCTGCAGTGCTACATGAGCTACTACACCGAGGAGATGAAGACCGTCTGGAAACACAAGTAAACTCTTCACCACCTCTTCCTGCCTTTTCCACTGATCTGGATGAATTACCCGTCCTTCCTCCTCCTCCTCCTCCTCCGCGTGCTTGACGAGGCCACGACCTGCGTTGACCTGTTGCCTTGTGGACTCAGTCTGCTCGTTCACCTCGCAGGGAGAGTAAGATCGCCTCCTCTGAGAAGATGAGAATCGGCGGCACAGCAGAGATGGCCTGGATGCAGATCTGCGACCCGTCCGACAAGGAGAAGGGCCATTACTCCATCGAGGTTTCAGACGGAGTGACCACCCACACCAGAACCTTCGACCTCTCCGGACAAGGTGACCACGTGCACCGCAGTGTGACCTGACAGTAGAGCGGACACCCAAAGGCCGGTTGAATGAAAAGCTTTGTGTCTTTGCAGCGTACACGGACGCCTATGAGGAGTACCTGAGACTCAAGTAAGTCATGTTACTAAACACGTGCGCATTCTGTGCGGAGTCGGTTTTTCACGCTGATGTTCTTTTGCGTTTCAGGGCTGCGGCTTTCGCCGAGAAGAGTAAGTATGATAGCGATCGCGAAAGGTTGACGTTCAGCTGAAAGACAAAGGATTTGTCTCTCTGAGGTCAACAAAAAGAGGCGTTTCTGCGTTTTTCACGCGTCTTTGTTTCCCTGCAGACCGTGGCAGGGTGGTTGGCGGTCTGCCGGACGTGGTCACTATAATGGAAGAGAAGGTGAGACGTCGACCCGTTACAGCATGCTAGTGTGCTACAACCCCGGTGAACGCCTGACCAGTCTCAGGTCTTTAGCGACTCGCTATCACCTCCGCTGGCAACATGTGGTGTTACAGAAACGATTTGCTAAATCCAGCTGCACATCTGCAGTTTTGAGTTGTCGCACCACAACTTTACTTTTCAATGTTTCAGTTTTGATTCTGGATTTTGTTGATTGCTCCTGCAGTCGCTGAGCCTGACCTGCACCGTATGGGGCGAGCCAACACCCGAGGTCACATGGTTCAAGAACGAGCAGGAGGTGATCTCCAACGAACACACCCGGGTCACCTTCGATGGGGGTAAATTTGCCAGCCTGGTGATCAACAAAGTCACCCCCGATGACTCCGGAAAGTACAGCATCAACGTCCGCAACAAGTACGGAGGCGAGTTCGTGGAGATCACCGTCAGCGTCTACAGGCATGGCGAGCAGATCCCCGAGGCCAAACTGGGAATGGCCAAGACGCCCACAGCTACGCCTGCGGCCACGCCTGTACCGGCAAAGTCCCCAGCGCCGCCCTCCAAGACCCCCACCCCTGTGCCTTCAAAGTCCCAGACCCCAGCGCCATCCGTGAAGAGCCCGACTCCGGGGTCCACACCCGCCTCCACCCCGGTCCCCAAATCTCCAACTCCAGCTGCCAAATCTCCAACTCCTGTTCCCAAATCTCCAACTCCTGTTCCCAAATCTCCAACTCCTGTTCCCAAATCTCCAACTCCAACACCAAAGTCTCCGACTCCATCTCGTGGCGTCAAGTCGCCGACCCCGACCCGATCCGTGAAGTCCCCGACCCCCAAGTAAAGGCTGGTGTCACCAGCGGAGGGTGGGGGAGGCGGGGTTTGCTCGTAGTAAAGCTGATCTATAGCATGAGTGTGAAACCATCAGCTGGTATTTGAAACAAATTAAATGTCTTTACCGTTCAAAACGCGTGTAATTCTCTCTGTAGGACACACGGGGGCGCTAACGTGGTTGGCTGTTTAATGTCACTTTGAAACTGGTGAAAAAAGAAAGTAAGGAAACACAGATGGGGTCGAGGTTGATGTTGGGAACGCTGCCCAGGAAGAAGGAATCTGGTAATACAGCTGGTGTGTTAAGAAATTTAAGGGTGAGATGAAACGAGGTCGCCAAAAGGTGATTTACAGACTTGACTTGTTGGACTTTGGCCACTTGTGTCACGGTTCCAGGTCAGGTCAGGGTTGGGTTCCAGGGTTAGGGTTAGGGTTAGGGTTGGGTTCCAGGTTGGGTGGAAGCAGCAGGAGGTTGCGCTCAGCTTCTGTGGGGACGCCGGGAGGTTCCTGCTCTTCACCAGCCACCAGCTAGCGTCCAGTCTGTCTGTCAGTCCCGTGTCTGACGCCGAATAAACCCTCCAATCCCCTCCTGTCTGCTGTCTCTTGTCTTGGACACAGAATTGGACGGAAGGACGCCAGTCTGTGGGGCCTCCCGAGGCTGCGTGATAAAGTGTCGTCAGCGAGACGCACACACATGGTTACCGACGCATGAATCATGTTTGTCCGCGTTTAAGGCACCAAGAGGGCTTTTGACCCTGGCCTGGAAAAGTCCTGGAAGGTTCCTGGTTCAGGATCACGTTTTCGGATCCAGAAGTTCTCAGAGTGTGTGAACGCCGTGGGGTGGTGGCGGGCGGCATGTAAATATGTGGTGTGTGTCAGCTGCCTGGCTAACCTGCTCTGAAAGCCTCAGGTGCTCGGGTGGGCGGAGCCTGGCACCATGTGTGCCTAATAGGGCAGGTACGGAGCCGTTTGCTCAGACCCACCGCTCAGTGCCACGCGGGTTCTGCTGCGGCTCCTGGGACTCGGCAGGACAGGAACTTTGTTCTGCGCGCAGGAAGAGAGTGTTTTTGCTCCGTTTCGCGCCGCTGCAGCTGAAGATGGCTCCGGTTGTTTGTTTTGCGGTGAATCAAACCTGACAGACGAGTTTTTAAACTGTGCAAACTGTGTTTTCCTCTGAATGAGAGTTGCTGCGTTTGAGGCTGAAAACCAGTCAGTAAGGCTGACAGGAAACTCCGGACTCCGTTCAGAAGCCTGAGGTGGGTCCGACAGACATGGCGTCCAATCTGTCCCAGCTGTCCTCCCTGACTGAGGAGGACGCTCCGTTGTACATCCAGCCTCATTACAAGGAGTCCTACCGGCTGGCCATCTACGCGCTGCTCTGCGGCGGCAGAGAGGCCTACGAGGAGTTCCTGCGGGCCGAGCAGATCAGCCCCTTCCTGTCCGAGGAGGAGATCCTGTTCATGTTGGAGAACGGGGAGCTGCCGGAGGTGGAGGACGACTCCGAGCGTAAACGCACAAAGGACGTCGCGGCTCCCTCCACGTACTTCCCCGCAGAGTCGGACGAGGAGGTGCCGGACCTGGAGCTGGGCTGGCCCGAGGTGTCCCTGGAGGCCAGCGACACCAGCATCAGCCTGCTGTTCAACCCGCCCAGAATAAACACACCCAGCATCAAGGAAGTGGTACGCAAACAGATCCAGGAGGCGCGCCAGGTAAAAACCCAGCTCGCCAGCGATGGTAAACAACCGGCTCATTCATCCTCAGCAGGCTGCTGGAACCGAGGGAAAGGTCACCTTCTTTACTGCCTGTTTTCTTCCTGCACATGCTAACAACGGCTTTCACGGTTTAGCACGCTCACAAACACAGATTCCACTTTGAAGCAGAACGCCGGTGTCGCGCTGTAAATCACCACCGGCTGAATCTCGCCTGCTGGTAATTTCAGCACGTTTGGAATATTTTGACACAATTAAAGCGCGTCAATTGAGCGTCCGTCAGGTCGGACTGGTTGTCCTGCTTCACCTACACTCATCCGCACCTGCAGCGGAAGGGATGTTGTGTCTGCCGGACGGCTGCGGTGCAGCCCGGAGGAGACGGTGGGCAGACGAGTGGTGGTTCAGGCCGGTGCTCCTCCTGGGGTCCTCCTGGTCCAGGACACAATCAGCCAGAACAGAACCAGCCTCATGTGTGGGAAGGAGACCTTTCAGGGTTCTCTGGACCTGGATTCATCCTTCCGTGTGTTAGCTTACACCCAACAACATCGTGTCCCCCTAAAGCTCCGGCTTTATTTTGAAAAGGAGGACTAGAAGAGATTATAGCGAACATAAAACCAGTGAAAGGGAACGTCTGAGCTCACATCACCAGTATCTGTGAGGACTTGTTCAAACACCCAGGAACCTTTAGGGGTGGCAGAGTGGAATTACCTCGGTTGTAGTCCTAAAGAACCTACAGCATTAATCACCAAGAGAACAAGTGGCAACACCGATCCAGAAATGTGATCGAGAGGCAGCAGAATCTGGTGGGAAACACAAGCGCACACACACACGCACAAACACACACACGCACACATGCACACACGCAGGCTAAATATTGTCTTGTTTCATGTCCCAGCTTGAATATTGTCTGTGTCTGCTGAGTCTTTGTGCATCAGTAGGCCAACGGACGTGTAATAACACAGTTAGAACAGCAGGAACGGTGCTTCTTCCTCTGATAAACATGCTACATCCTGGCCCATTTTTACCTGAGCTACCCCGAGACATCCATTCAGGCCACTGGCATACTAATGCAATGACTCTCAGTTGACATTAGCATACCAATGGTCGAAAAGGGCTATATCTTCAAGCTCTGCACTGTAACGGATCAGAACTGATGAAGCCTTTTGGATAGAAGGCGAAACGTTTTCCAAAAAGAAAATTGAAACGTCCAGATGAACACAGAATCTTTTCTCGGATAACTATGACCTGGATGACTGAGAACCTACACAGATACCTGAGCTAAAGTTCCCCGTTTCTGCCGAAACACCAGAAACATCAAAAATCTCTGTTCAGTACTTAACCCCAACCCTAACCCAACCCTAACCCAGGGGCCCAGGGTCTTTAGGGCCACTTTAGAAACTGAACGTGTGCTTGAACGGTTTTTCTTCACTGTTTCACATCTCACCTTCGCACGTTCAAGATGACATTTAACGTCTTTAGTTTAACTAAATATTGTTTCTTCATTATTTAAATGATTTTCAAACCTCTCACACGCCCCCAGGTTATCGCCGTAGCGATGGACGTCTTCACCGACGTGGACATTTTTAAAGAGGTCATCACGGCCACGCTGAGGGGCGTGGCCGTCTACATCCTCCTTGACCACTCCCACTTCGCCAGCTTCCTCACCATGTCCCGCAGGGCGGGCATCAACATCCAGGACCTCAAGGTGAGCGAGCGGCCGCAGCAGCAGGGCTGCAGCCTCTAGTCCCTCTGTCCTGTCCCTCACCTGTCTCAGGGGACGTGGGCTGCGTGGTGCGACCTTCGACCTGCCGGCAGCAGTGTTCCTGCAGGATTAGGTCTGACATCTGCGCTGCGCCCTGGTGAAAACACCACCATTAGTTAGCGTGCCCTGCAGCATTCCCGCCTGTCACGGCCCCGGACGTGCGCAGAGAAACGGGCGCCATTTGTTCCGGGCGGCTGGATTTTCCTGTCGAGCAGCATTGGTGCAGCAGAACATCAGAAAAGGGAGCCAACGCCAGCTGACGCCGGCTGGCACCGAGGTTGTTGTGAAGCTGCACCTTCCTCGCCCTCCTCCTCCTCCTCCTCCTCCTGACGCAGAAACAGCGGGTTTAGCAGGTTCTCGGTCTTCCCTGTGTTTCCCCATCAGAATATTCGTGTTCGGACCGTTCAGGGGCCACAGTATCAGTGTCAGTCCGGAATGAAGTTCCACGGAGCTCTGGAGCAGAAGTTCCTCCTGGTGGACTGTCAGACGGTGCTTTACGGGACGTACAGGTGAGCTGGTCCACCGAGAACCTCCGCCAGCGCCACAGACGGTGGCTGACGGCCTCGTCTCTTTCAGCTACACGTGGTCCTGTGAGAAGATCCACCTCAGCATGGTGCTGGTGATCACAGGCCAGCTGGTTTCCTCATACGACGAAGAGTTTCGGCGGCTGTACGCCCGTTCCGCAGTCCCGCCTCTCCAGTCCGCCGAGAGGTTGTCACATCTCCTGAGGGATCCCGGGACCCTGCAGAGCCCCAAGTCCAGCCAGCTGTCCCTTCACCACCTTCACGTGAGGTCCAGAGGAGCTCCGGCCGGGAGGAGGAGCCAGGAGGACAGGCTCAGCAGCGCCGCCAGGATGACCAGGGGCCTGAGCGTCCAGGAGAGGCTGCACCAGTCACACTACCCCGACCTGGGGATCCTGTCGCGGGGCCACAGCTATGGCGAAGACCTGCAGAGGCTGAACTCTTTGACTCGCCTGAGGATGGGCACCAAGGAGCTCGGAGTCCCGGCCCTGGCTGAAAGGACCGGCTCCAACTTGAGGGGCGCCAGCGAGCTGCTGCTGCCCAACAGAGTGAGCCAGCAGCAGCTGAAACACTGGACTCGGTACGGAGCTGACCAGAATCTGATACCGTTCAACTCGGAATCGTCTCTGCACAGGTGGAGGATGGACACGTACTTGAACGACTCCGACACGCCTCTAGATGCCTCCTGCGATGCCACGTCTCCAGTCGCATCTCCGTTTAGCAGCCACACGGGCTTAAACGAGCTCCAGTCCCAGCTGATCCACAGCCGGTCCAGGGACATCAAGTCCCGGATGGAGGAAATCAGACAGAAGAGGCTCAGTCTCCAGGAGTATTCCAATTTCAGGCAGAACCAGGAACCGATGAGGCATCTAGCAGAAAGACCTTCCCTCAAGTCCTCGTTAAGAGCTCTGGACGTGGAGCCGACTCCGACGGACCCCAGCCTGGAAGCAGCCGCCCAGGTTGACGGCGAGAGCCGCAGGGAGGGAGTCCTCACAGACGAGCGGCGCTCCACCTCCTACTACGACGTCAAAACTCTTTCAGACCCAAGGACCCCTTACAGCTGGAACGAACCTCTTCTGAGGACAACCTCAGCGGGACAATTAGACGTGAAGCTAAAGGAGCCACCCCAACGGTTCTCCCAGCCTGGAGGCCTCAGCACGCCGCCCGCCAAACCTCTCAAGTCTCTGACTGAAATCCCTGAAGAGAAGGAGGGCTCCGGTACCGTGGCCAACAGTTCGGCAGCACGGGGCCAGGGGATGGAGGAGGAGAAGCCTGCCCACAAGGAGACCAACCCTCCTGCAGGAGCCCAGCAGGCACACATCCACCGGAGTCTGGAGCCTGCAGGCAGAGCTGAGGGACAAAGAGCAGCTCCGGGCGGGGCCCCGAGTGATTCTGCTGGGGCTCAGCTTGCTGCCGAGGTGCATGGCCTCACACAGCCCGAAGAAACAGGCTTCCAAAGGAAAAACTCCCTCAGGATGAAAGTCTACTCCTTTCTCGCACCAGAAGAGAAGAAACAGTCCAAAAAGGAGGAGAAGTCCTTCCAGAGGAAGACCTCGCTGAAGGCAAAGCAGGCCTCTGGACTCCAACCGCTGAGAGCGGACCACCTGCCGCTCTGCCCTGGAGAGCACGCCACCAGGAAGGGTCAGTCTCAGGGCGTCTCCAGGACGCACAACCCCAACGCCGCTCCTCCGGACACGGAGAAGCACAAGCCTTTCCAGAGGTCGTCGGCACAACGTTCCAGTAAAAAGAAGAGCGTCGTGTCAGCGGAGCTGGACAGAGGATCGAGGAGCACTCTGGAGAGCGAGGAGGCCGTGGTCTACCAGACGCAGAAGGTCTACAGCCGCTTTGAGTACCTGCTCACCACCCAAAACCTCTCCAAAGACAGAAGCCCCGCGCCAGGCTGCCAGGAGCCAGCGTACAGCCTGAACCCGAGCCAGAGCGGCTCCGACAAGAAGCTGGGCAAGTTCATGCAGAGGGTGGGACACCTGATCGGCAAGAACAAATAGGGACGGGAAGAAGGCTGCAGCCAGACCCTCCGTCCGCCCGTCCGTCCGTCCCTCCGTCCGTCCCTGCTGACCTGACTCGGGATGTGTCAGGTAACCTGAGCCACACTGAAAACACTGTACAAACTGGTGCTTTTGCTTCCTAAAAGGAGTGTAGGAGGCTCCTGTTGAAGACCAGGTAAAGATAAACACCCACCAGCCTCCAACCTAAGCGCTCATCAGCAGATCCATGCAAACAACCAAATATCGCTAATTATTTCACAGAATTTTTACACAGAGACATAATTATTTTCATATATTGTGATGGGACATGTGTGGATCTTTAAAACCAATGATTGATTTTTAAAGAATTTTCATTTGAAAATCCTAAATCTGGTTTCTAATTCTACTTTAAAAACCCTCAAAATGGAGGTGTCATAAAAATATGGGCTAAAATGAAGCGGTGTCATCTGTCGGTAATGAGAAGGGCTTTTCCACTCTTGGATCTCCGTGTGTGGCTGGACTCGTTCAGGCCTCCTGGAGGACGTTTCTCCTCCTCTCTGGAGGCTCCTGAGGAGCCACAGAGATCTGACAGTGGATCCCTCAGACCTGGAGGAAGGAGAACCTAAACAGGCCTGGTTTCCTCCATAAACCAAAGAAATGATCCTAAATCTTCACCAGAACAGCCAGAGAGCTTTTTATTACTCCATTTAATCATTTTGATGGATTTAACGCATACTTCATCAGGATTTTATAGATATATATATATATGTATCTTTATTTTCAAATAACTTCAATCTGTCATGTCAATATAGAAAATAAAACCTTTTTTTTTCAAACTAGGGTTTTTTTCCATCTCTTTATTGGTTTGGATCCCTGAAACCGAGACTTTCAGATGAAATACTCCAGACATTTGTTCCTCTCGTCGTCCAGCTCCTGCGTCTCGATCTCAAACTTCTTCATGGCGATGAAGTACTGGACGAAGGGCTCCCCCAGCGCGCTGCGGATCACCTGATCCTCCGCCAGCGCCTCCAGGGCCTCGTCCAGCTTGACGGGGATGGCGAACTCCTTCTGCTGGCTGGGGGCTTTGCTCAGGCTGCTGTCGGCGTTCAGGTTCCGCCGGATGCCGTCCAGGCCGGCCGCCACGGTGGCGGCCAGCACGATGTAGGGGTTGGCCATGGCCGAGCCCAGCTTGTTGTCGATGTGCGTCTCCCTGCCGCCGTGGCACTTGATGTTGAAGGAGCTGCTGTTGTCGTTGCAGCCGCAGGTGGCGCACAGCGGGCGTTTGGGGTCCTTGATGCTCTTGGCGATGTGGCTCCGGCAGCCCAGGCCCGGCGACATCAGGCAGCTCAGGGCGGCCGAGTGGGTGAGCAGCCCGGCGATCCACTTTCTGCCGATCTCGGAGAGCTCACCCGCCCTCTCCACGCTGTGGAAGAGGCTGCGGCGGCCGTTAGCGTCCCACAGGCTGTGGGATAGCACCCCGGCGTTGTACAGGCCGTCGTCGGTGAAGAAGCTGGCGATGTAGCTGTGCTTGCGTGCCATCTCTTTGATGCCGGTGCGGAAGGTGAAAGCGCTGTCGGCGGAATCGATCCCAAACTCCGGCCTCAGGTTGATCTCCATCTGACCGGGGCCGCTGGCCGAGGCGATGCTGTCGATGTCGGCGCCCATGCAGTACATGCTGTCCACCAGCTGCTGGAAGAAGGGCAGGTCGTGGTTGCTGAGCAGGGTGGTGGCCGGGAACATGAGCGTCTTGGGGCCGATCCGGTCCGGAGCTCCCAGCACGCAGCACTCGTAGGTGAAGGACGAGTACAAGGAGAAGCCCAGGCTCTGCAGCTGGCCCAGGAGCTGCTTGGCAATCAGCCGGGGAGACGTGCGCAGGGGGCTTCCGGTCACCGTGCAGGGGTCACAGATGACCCGGGCCGTCTGCTCGGCCCAGGGTAGGACCCTGAAGGTGGACAGGTCAGGGATCAGGAGGACGTCGCTGCTGAAGTTGGCAGTGTTGGCGTTGTCCACCTCGTTGCTCTTGGGGCTCAGGGTCAGCTCCAGGTAGCTCCTCGGCATCGCGACCCCATAAACGGCTTTCTCCTGCGGAGGCAACACCCAGGGTGAAGCAAGGGGACAGGCAGGAGATAGACAGATGGATGGATGGATGGATAGATGGAAGGATAGATAGATGGATGGATGGATGGATGGATGATAGATAGATAGATAGATAGATAGATAGATAGATAGATAGATAGATAGATAGATAGATAGATAGATAGATAGATAGATAGATAGATAGATGGACAGATGGATGGATAGATAGATGGATAGATGGACGGATGGATGGATAGATAGATTAGACTGGATTACATGGAAGAAGCGGACGGGAACCGTCTTGGACCTGGACACCCCGTGGAGGTCGGTGGCCTCGAAGCGGACGAAGGTGATGTTTTCTCGGGTGATCTGGCGCTTGATCTGCTCCATGGCTGACATGAACTTCTGGTTCCCGAAGATCTCCACAGCCTCGTTCTCTGTCGGGAAGAGTTGGAAAGGTTGACTCTGACTCTGGGAAGGAGGAAAAGCGCCTCTTGTCTTGTTTGCTCTGCTGGACCTGTGTGAGAAGCCGTCTCTGATGCCGTCTCTCTCCAGGAGCTGCTGGCTGCATGTGTGTGTGTCCTGCGCCCTGGCTGCACGTTTGTGTTGGCATCAGCCCTGAATGAGCTGGATGCATCCATGTGGGACAGCTGAATAGGTGTGTCCTCTCTGGAGCTGGGCCCCCTTCTGGAAGCTTCAGGGCGAGGTTTGAAGGTGCTAAACGCCCTGCTGGAGCCTCCGTCGTCCTGGCGTCCGTCCGTCCGGCCCCTGCTGCTCCTGTCTCCATGCAGGTACGTGTAGGGAGCGCCCGGCTTCCCGTCCACTCGTCCTCGGACGCTGAGGAGGGGGCTCTCCCTCAGGATGGTCTTCAGCTCCTCCATAGTTTGCCGGGGGAAGCCCGTCTCGGCGGGCGCTCTGCTTTGGGAAGACCCCTCCCTGGGCCACTCGTCCTCCGCAGCTGCTCCATCTGTCCCGGGCTGGGCGGCTCGCTCCGGGCTCCTGTGGGGCAGCGGGCCGATGGAGATGACGGTGGGGGGCTCAGGAGGAAGCGGGAAGGCGGCTGGAGAGTGGATGATGCACGGACCTCCCCCTCTGCTGTTCCAGTCCACAGGGGGGGCCTGTTTTCCAGTGACCCTCACCCCCTTCCTGCTGCCCAGGCTCATCCCTGTGCCGTCTATCTGGTCTTTGCTTCTACTCTGACCCTCCTGAAAGACACAGGTGCGACTGTCACGGGTGTTCTGGGTTACGATGGTGGAAAGAGAGCAGAGAGTTACAGCCCGAGGTCCGATAAAAGCGACATTTGTAGCCAAACCTGCTGCTGTGGAGGTGTCACCTTGAGGTCTTCAGAGGCATTCATGTCTGTCTGTGTGATCTTTCTATCAACTGGGATTTTTATTGCCCCCCTGCAAAGGCAGAGCACCAATCGCACATTAATTTTATATAGACAATTGGCACAATGGTGACGCTTTAGAAAATTCTTTTGGCCCCTCGACACTCTTGGGAGTGCAGCAGGAATCTGGCGCTCGCTGGCGGCGGCGTGGACGCCGAGCCACGGCAGCTCTGAGCTCATTGGCTGGCCGGCAGGACAATTCAGGGCCGCTTTTGTGTGACTGTACAGGGAAAGCGCCGAGCTCAGCAGCTCTGTTTGCCCGTCTAGAAAGATTTGAGAGCAAAAGTCTTTATTCCAGTGGGATGAGGGCCGGACAATGCCTGCGGACACCGGTGCTCTGTGCAGCGCTAGCTTGATGTTTGTGGCTCTCCTGAGGAAGAACCACGAGGGGAAACACCTGACCAGAGCTGGGGTGTGAAAATAAAGGCAACAATTCACCAACTCAACTCATCACAGCAGTGAATCGGCACATCAGAAAAGGTCAAACATAGAGAAATTGTCTAGAAGCTGTTAGCCAATGGCTATCAGAGTTAGCTACGGTGGCAAATCCAATGTATCCACGACTACAGCGAGGTATTTGGAAAAGGGGACTTGATTCCACCCATAAAGCTAAAAAGATTAGCATTTGTCAGGGACAAAAGGGGAAATACTTGTTTTTCTTCTTATGAAGGCTGAGACAGGAAGCAGGAAGTGATAATTTGTTGATTTATTCACGGCTTCAGGAGCCTGCAGCTCCAGACATCATCATGTGTTCACTCATTTCCTTTCTGTCATTATCGCTGTCAAACCGCCATGGCGATGTGCTGGATCTCCATCTGCAGTGACTCAGCTCTGACTTTCATTCTGGCGAGTCACTGCGAGACACTGCTGAATTAAACATTAAATGGCCTTTGAAGGAGAAATTCATTAGGATTCGGTGGGATTTCAGGCACCAAACAGGCCGATGAAACTGCGCTTTCATCCGCCTGCATTAATCAGAAGCCATTCTGAGGGTGGCATGATCTCCTTGCAGCGTGCCGGCCTGAGCTTCAGCATTTTTGATCCCTTGCAAACAGGTTACAAACAGGTCGGATTACGTTCAGTGAGCTGTGCAAACCAAATGCCTTTGCAAATGCGCATTTTGCGGTTTGCTGCCTTTCTTTGGTGCACCCGCGACCCCGGGAGGCGACAGAGGCGCCGCTCGCGTGCAGCCTTCTGCAGGTGGGGAGACGTCTGGACGGAACACCTCAGCTTTCAGGGTGGGGCTCTGCCCACGGGCCAAGCTAGACCGAAATCAACGGGGACACCAGGAGGTTCCCCGACGCCTCTTCAAAATAAGACTCAAAGCAAGGGGACCGAGACAGAGCCGTGCAAACGGGTGCAACAGCGGGTAGAACAATAGATCAGAACGCTTGATATTTGTGTTTTAAAAACTTTTTGACGTATTTAACACACTACAAGTCATCGATGGTCGTCTGGAATATTTGTATTAAATTCGGTTTTATGTGAATGTAAATTGTAGGCATTTAAGTGTTGATTGAAAGCTCTAAAATTCTATTTTATGTCGGATAATGAAGTGGATATTCAAGTAAAACGTACGCCGAACTAAAAAGAACGCTGAGAGGGTTTTATTTTGAAAGCGTGACAGGAAGCCGTTGTCTTCTTTCTTCGGAGTTTGACGGAATCCCGTCAGGAGACTTGCGCTCCGCTCGGAGAAGCGACCGCGGCTGTATGGTGGAGGACCGAGTCGCTTTCCTACCGTTTTCCGGGGACCGGCTGTATGATTAAGCTACAATCTTCAATGAGTAAGCATATCCCGGTAAGTGGGGCCGCTCCGCGGCGGCTGCTGTCGGCGGCTTCCCGCTACTCGCGTCGTGAGTCCGTCGGTCTTCGCTTCCCGTTGGCCTCAACGTTCCCTCCGTGAAATCACGGCTTTCTTCGCCATCAAACCTTTGTTTTCCCGGCGACGGCGTCGGTTGGCGTCGGTGGGGGGTTACCGGGGGTCGGCGGCTCGGGCTCGGAGGCCCGGCCTGACCGCTCACGCCGCGGCTCCGCGGCGGCTCCGAGGCGGCTCCGCGGATCTCCGAGCTTCCGCCGCCGAACATCGACGCTTTTTCGGTAAAAATGGGCGAAAATCCGTCCCGGTCGCGTCGGGCGAGGTCTGCGGGGCTTCGGCCCGTCCCACGGGCCCCGCAGCTGTCCCCTGGAAGGCTGGCAGCGGCGGGCCGGGCCCCCGGCCGGGAGGCCCCGCCGCCGGTGATGGCGCCCGGCTGGTCCCGACACAAAGGACCCGCGGCTCCGGGCTGGTTTCGAGCCGTCGCCTCCTGCTGCTCCGTGGGCCCGTGGGCCCGCCGACCCGGCGGCCTGGACCGTGTTTCCCGTCCTCCGAGCCCGAGTGCTCCATTTTGCCTCCGTCTTCCAGCCTGGTGCCGATTCCCAGCCGGAAAATACCGGATTAACAAAAGGGGCCTCGAGGAGCTCCGTCTGGGGCCTCTGGGGCCCAAAACCCCGGTTCCCTGTAGGTTTGCCCCCAGAGGCCCCAGGGCGCACACGGAGACGTCAGTAAAACCTCTTTTCTGGCCTGAATCTGGAAGGCCTGCTGGTGGGCCGGTGGACGCTGGCCAGGCCGCTGGGGCCATCTAAGGGCCGGTGGTTCCGGTCCAGCTCCGGGAGGTTCTCCTTTTGTCCTTTTCCAGCTGTTTTCCCCCGCAGCTGTTGGTGGTGGGACCCACGGGCTCTGCTCCTGGTCCCGGTGGAAGGACCAGGACCTGAGGGGGCCCGTCTCGCCGCCTCGTCTGTCTCACCGGCTCTCGTCTTGTGTCCCGTCTCGTCTTGTGTCCCGCAGCAGTTCTGTGGTGTTCTGGGTCACACATTTATGGAGTTTCTGAAGGGCAGCGGAGACTACTGCCAGGCTCAGCACGCCGCCTATGCGGACGAGTGAAGCGCCCACCTCGCCATCCATCCCTCGCACCTGAGCCGCCGGAGGGACGCCTCCCAGAACCAGCGTTACCTCGGCCTGGATGGGGTAACTCCACCCGCTGCACACTGCCCTCGTCGGCTTCCGCCTGGCCCCAATCCGGGTGGAACCAGTCTTGGTTTGCTTTTCCCCCTCCTTTTTCTTCTGTTGTCCTCCCAAGAAGAGGGGTTTTCGGTTCTTTCTGCTCGTCCCGCCACGCGGCTCCTGAATTTCCCCGCCTCTCGTTGGGTTTTCGAGCCTCGCCGGAGCGCCAGCGGACTCTTTTCTTTGACCTCACCTCCGTGTTTGGGAAACTTTGGTTCATCTGTATTTTGTGGCGATGGCTCGCATGAACCGACCGGCCCCTGTGGAGATCACCTACAAGAACATGCGCTTCCTCATCACCCACAACCCCACAAACGCCACCCTCAGCAAGTTCATCGAGGTGAGACGGGGCAGCTGGGGGTGAGCGAGGAAGATCGCCTGCTTCTTCCTCACCTGTGTGTGTCTCTGTGGTTCTGACAGGAGCTGAAGAAGTACGGCGTGACCACCGTGGTGCGCGTGTGCGAGGCCACCTACGACGCCACCCTGGTGGGGAAGGAGGGCATCCAGGTTCTGGTGGGTTGGAGCAAAACCTCCTCGGGTGGACGCAAAGTTGGTTTAGTGTGGGCAGGGAGGGGCGGGAGGAAGGAACCAACCTGGGTTTCTCTGAGGGTGGTGGCGTCAGGCGGCTCTTCGCCCTTCAGGAGGTTCCAGAGGTTTCAACTACCAGGTGATGACGGCACCTGTGAAGGGGTTAAAACCACCTCCCAGTCACCTGAGGCCCGCGTTAACCAGGTCTGGAGGAGGCGGAGCTTCTGTGTCCGCCAGGACGGCCGACGCGCCGCTTTCGTCTCCACCCAGAGCCGTTAAAAACAGGAAGCCGGTTCCTGCAGCTGCTCCCCCACAAACAGCTGCTCGTGTGTGGGTTTCTGAGAAGCGGCAGTGCCATCATGCCCTCGCCTCTCTGCCCCCTCAGGATTGGCCCTTCGATGATGGAGCTCCGCCCTCCAACCAGATCGTGGACGACTGGCTCAACCTGCTGAAGCTGAAGTTCCGGGAGGAGCCCGGCTGCTGCGTCGCTGTCCACTGCGTGGCGGGGCTGGGCAGGTGAGCGCCGGTGGAGGCGCGCTGACTGCCGCCTGGTGCGCGTTCTGGCGGCCCCTGACTGTCCCGTGTCCCCGCAGAGCTCCGGTCCTGGTGGCACTCGCTCTGATCGAATGTGGGATGAAGTACGAAGACGCGGTCCAGTTCATCCGGCAGTAAGTCCACGCGCCCGCGAGGTGTGCAGACGGAGGGCTCGTTTTTAATCCCCCGTTCCACGACGCTGTCGTTGGCAGACGCGTCCTCGTTAGCAGACGTGTCCTCTGGCGCCCTCCGGTGGACACCGCGCAGCTTCGCCGCGTTCGTTGGCGTTTCAGCTGTTAAACGTCTGCTTTTGTTCTCTTTTTGCTACCAGGAAGCGTCGCGGAGCGTTCAACAGCAAACAGCTCTTCTACTTGGAGAAATATCGTCCAAAGATGCGCCTGCGCTTCAAAGACTCCAACGGCCATCGCAATAACTGCTGCATCCAGTAGAGCCCGCCTCCGGAGCCACGCCCGGCCTCCTGCCCCGCCTAGAGCTCCAGTCCAGCTGCGCCTTCCCAGGCAGGCTTGTGTTTTTGTTCAAATATGTCGTTTGGTTGGTGTATCTTGCGTTGAACTTCCTTCCTCTCACGCCCACTTTCTGCTCCGGGTTCCGAACCAAGTAAAGGCAGGAAGCGGAACGCCCTCATCGGGTCGGTTCATGACGGGTCGCCAAAGGCGTTAATCTGTTCACCCCCTCTTCCCGTTCCATGAATGAGTTCTGCCTTCCTTCATGGTTCATCCATAAATGCCTTACAGCCCAAGTGGAACAAAGGCAGCGGCGGCGAGCGGAAAGCGTCGTTTTCTACTGGCAACAGCGAGCCGAGCCGTTGCCTTTGCCTGGCGTGGGAGTCCTACTCACTTAAGCCCTTTTAGTAACAATTTTTGTAATATAAAACGCTTAACTGTTGCAGTACTTGTCAGTTGAAAGTCTAGAAAACTCCTTTCTTAATCTGGCTAAGATCCTTGTGTTCACTAATTAACTGCCATGTCCAAAATGTGAGTTCCTCTTTCCTCCGTTTCCTCTTCGGTTCTTTCGTTTGCTTCAAACTGGACTTCCTACGTCTGCGATATTTTGTATGCCTTGATTTGATGTCCGTAACTTAAGACTTGGATACTTGATGATTTTATGTATTTGGAGGTGTGTACTGTCATTGGGTCGGCTATTTATACTCTCGATGGATGTGTGGTTTAGTACTGTGAGCGACACAGTTGTACCTGTTCACCAACTTGTGCGAGTACATTAAATGAAACACTGAAAAGCAACAGTCCCGGTGGGGAAGTCTGGTCTCCCGCCTCAAACGTGAGGAAAAAAAGTCATTTTGGGACACAAAATGTGTGTACACGCTTGCTAATGACGCTAGGCTAACGGTGTGAGCAGGCTGGATTGGCAGGAAGAAGCGCCAAAGTTATCAAAATGGGTTTTATTTCCTCCTTTGTACAACCCCAAGGCGCCACGCCGGCACTTTGATATAATAAATAAGAAGTCATATAAAACTATCGGAGGTTTTTCGCACGTGCGCCACCAGGTGGGCGGGGCCGGAGCCAGGAGGACAAACACCCACAGACCACACCTTGGTCTCCCAGCGTGTCATTTGGCTCGTTGACACATTTAAGCGTACAGGCGGAGTCGTCACCCGAAAGCTGCTGCCTGGCGTCCGCTGACGGGTTGGGAAACAAAGTAAAGGGACCCCGGATGGTGGCGGCGCCGCCGGCCCCCCTCACATCTCAACTGGGCCCCTTCATGCTGGAGTCTTTGGCCGACACTGGCGACGCCACCATGGGCAGGACGCACTGTGCCGACTCGCAGTAGGCGTTGAGGCCGGGGGGGCCGGGAGGCGCGAGCACGCCGGGCGTGCGCTCCCGCGCCGCTGGGAGCCCCGCTCGCCGTCGCGGCCGTCTTTGCCGTAAGCAGCTCGGCCAGGTTGACCTGAAGGAAGGAAGGTAAGGACGCTTCACCCATCCGTCCGGGGACGCCCGCCGGGTGAAGCGTCCTTACCTGGTAGACCGGGCGCTCCAGGCTGTCCTTTAGGTCCTCTCTCTGTGGGTCCTCGGTCGCCTTTGTCGCCCTGATCACCTGCGGACCAACACGGACGGATCAGGACAAAGACCTTCAGGGTGACGCTTCCTTGGGCGGTCGCTCATCCCACCTTTGGGTCCTTTGCGACCCAGCACCCCAGGTGGACCCTTCAGACCCGGAAGCCCTCGGGATCCAACGTGTCCGGGGAAACCGTTCTCTCCAGAGGGTCCCGGAGGTCCGGGTGGGCCGGGGGGACCGGGCAGCCCGGCGATGCCTGACTCAGGCCTGCTGAGGCTAGCTGCTAGCTGAGCTAGCTGCTCTGTGACACCGGAGGTGGTGTTGACGGTTTATCAGCCGGCGCCGCCTCTTTGTCTTTGATGTTCTTTGACGTTAAGGTTAGCGAGGATGACTCTTACCTTGCATCACCCTCATGCAGACCTGCTTGATGTGTGTGTCCGTTGGTGTTTTTCCCTAAACAAAAGAAACGACAAAGAAATCCCAGAATGCCGGTGCGGTTTTCCAGGAATTCCAGGACCTGTGTCGTCTCACCGGCGCCCCCTGCCGACCCGGCAGGCCTGGCAGGCCCGTGTCGCCCTGCATGCCCCGTGGGCCCGGTTGGCCCTCTTTGCCCTCTTTGCCGTGCTGCCCCCGGCTACCCTCTGGTCCTTTACTGCCCGTCTCCCCCGGTGGGCCCGTCTGCAAGCAGGTGGTCGCTAACGTTAGCGGGGCTATGGTGTCACGCTAAGGAAGGACGTTCAGCTCTCGTAGACGAGGTCAGCGCACCGATCCCTTCTCGCCCGGCTCGCCATGGTCACCCTGTGAGGAAGAGACGCTAGCGTGAGCGTTGGACAGCGGCTAACCAGCGTTCCTGCCACCTTTCCTCCGTCAGAAGGCACCAGCGCTCACCACGTCGCCTGGCTCTCCTGACGTTCCTTCTGCTCCTGCAGGTCCCTGAAGCAGTGCCGCGGATTTTCAGCTTGAAGCGCAGACATGCGGTAATGACGGGTGTAATAATGTTGTTATAACACCTACCTGCTCTCCTTTTGGACCATCAAGGCCAACAGCACCCTGGGAAAATACGTTTGGTTATAAAACTCATCATCCGTCCATTTTTACTGGCTGTCTACCAGTCTTTAGTGGCCAATTTTGAAACGTTTGTTGAGTGTAACCGTGACAACGGTGGTGCTTCAACGTGGGCTCTCACCCTGTCGCCTTTCTGCCCGCGGTAACCAGCAGGACCAGGCAGTCCAGGAAGGCCCGGATCCCCTTTGCTTCCCTTTCAAAATAAACAAAAAAGATCAGTACACACACACACACGCAGAAAAAGTCCTGGCGCGTTCTGGGTGTACAGCAGAGCGGCAGGTTTTCAGGCATTCCTGGGGAACAGAGGGCTCTTTCAGGGGTGCTCGGCTTCTCTTCCTGTCCCAAATCCCGCCGAGCTCCAGAACAGCCCTGCGGGTGTTCACGTTTCTCCAACAAGGGCCGATTCATGCCGGCTCAGCGCTGGATTAGAGACTTGAGCGCAGCACCGGCGTTTCTAAATTCCTACCAGCCTTTAACGAGAGGCTGCGGTTCCAGAGACAAGGTTTATCTTTGGGAATGACCTGGAATAATACCTTCAGCACAGGAAGCAGCCCTGGCCAACACTGGTTTTGACTGGTTTTTACTGGCTGGGGCGAGCGGAGACCAGGAAGCCAATCATCAAAGCTCCTCAGACAGACTTAGCTTTGTTCTGTTGGAGGTCTGCACTCACCTGTGGGCGTATTTACCTGTGGAGCTTCTGTAGATTGACCCCCACACTGATGTCCCCGCCCCCCAAAGACACCTACACACCAGTGGTGTCTTCCAAGGTGCAGCATGTTTTCCTGGTGAAGGAGTCCCCCAGGGTCCCGTTCTGGCTCTCAGCCTTGTTTAAATCTACATTCAGAGATCTCCTTGTGTCCTCCGACGGCGCAGCTCTTACCCGGGCTCCGGGCGACCCTGGAGGCCCATCGTGCCCTCTTGGTCCTCGGCTTCCCTGAAGAGGAGACACAACCGGTTGAATCTGGATTTGACCGGAGCATCAACGATAGTGTGGTAACACCTGCATGGTCCATCTAAAACCAGCTAGCCTGAGGAGGAGGGCCGGCCTTAACCTCTGCAGGCCACGCCCAGTTAACTGAGCTGTTCAGTTCAAACTAGCAGAACGTCGACAGCATTAAAAAGATGGCGGTTCTCACTGGTCCTCCTCTGGGGCCCACTGGTCCCACCTCGCCCTGTTCGCCACGTTCCCCCTGCAGAGACGGCGCTGGTTTGAAGGTGAACGGTTGAACGTGCATTTGCATTCGTCCTGTGGGAGACAGAACAGCAGCTCGCCTGTTTGCCCGGAGAGCCATCCAGTCCAACCACGCCCGGACCACCTGTGACCCCCTGGAGGCGAGAAGGGGTCCCATTTTACCAAAGAGCTGGTGTGAGCAAACCACAGCGACTGACAGCAGGCTTGACCTTTTCCCCGCTGACGCCCTTCTGGCCGTAGGCCCCTGGCAGACCCTGGTGGAGGAAACGGGCGGAGATCAGACGCGTCGTCTCCACAGAGTTGACGATCAAGCTGCTTTTGCACTTACAGGAAGTCCCTGTGGACCAGCATCGCCCGGAGCCCCACTTTTACCTGGGAGACCCTGGAAGCAAGAAGAACCTTGAGAACAAGGGCCTCCGGAACCCACCTCCTCATCCTCCTCGTCTAAACGCAGGCGTCACCTTGGACCCGGGCAGCCCAGGTATTCCCTCACGTCCATCTGGACCCGGGAGGCCCTGAAAAAACACCAGAACCGATCTAAAGATTTTCCCTCACAGGTCAAAGGTCACAGGTCTCAGGATAGCTCCTCCGGAGTCTAAGAGGGATCCTCAAGGTTTCCCGGTGGGGTGCTGGGCACTCACAGGGTCTCCTTTGGCCCCCGGTGCTCCTCTGATTCCAGGAGGACCTCCGTCGCCCTAAGAAAGGCGCAGAAACAACACCGTGACCTCTGTGCTTCCGCAGCCGAAGCCTGGGTGGGTGTTTGGGAGCGGCTACCTGTGCTCCTGGGATCCCCGGCTCACCCGTAGGGCCCCTCTGACCTGCGTCGCCCTGAGAACACAAACACCGGGCATCTTGTCACCAGCTCCCCTGAGGAGGAGGCTGACCGCGGCGGTGTGGAACTCACCGGGCCTCCCTGGGCGCCACGAGGACCCACATCGCCAGGCGCTCCACGAGGTCCCTGCAGGCGAAGATGGAACAGCGTTAGCATCGGCCCAGAAGCGTTAGCATCGGCCCAGAAGCGTTAGCATCAGCCCAGAAGCGGCCCTTTTTGGCAGCAGGTGCCTCTTACCCCGTCTCCTTTGGAGCCCATGATTCCTGGGAAGCCTCTCACTCCACCTGGACCCTGGAATGGCAGAAGAGTTTCGTGTTTTTATGTTTGACTTCATTCAGCCCAAACGGGAAAAAAGAGCAAAGTATTTTACTGGTGGTCCCTGAGCTCCGACCACGCCCTGGGGCCCCTGGTCCCCCTCCTCTCCCTGCAGGAGAACAATCGTTTCTAATTAAACTGACGGCGCAGAAGAAGTTGTAGATCTTAGAGATCAAAGGCAGGAGGACCTGACCTTGTGTCCTTGTCTTCCTGGTTCACCAGATTCACCTTTGACCCCTTTGTGACCCTGAAAAGCCGCGCCAGCTTAGCGAAGCTAAAACAGGACAAACTGGGTCTTTCATCCGTCCCGTCTTACCTTCATGCCGAGGAGACCAGGATGTCCGGTCCGTCCAGTGGAACAAGCGTTCGGACACTAAAAGCCAAAACATTCCGAGTGAGGTCACAGAGGTCTCAGCCGGACCAAATGGGCCCAGTTCAGCCGTTTGGCCCCTGCCAGCGTCCTCGCGGAGGGACAACGAGCTCGTGGTAATCCTTACCAGTTCTTCACCTTGATACACACCAGGAGGACCCTGGGAAAAAACAGCACAACACAGCAGCTGAGCTCCAGGAGATTAGCGTTGGGCTAATGTGCTAGTCACACAGATCTGATCTCTACCCGCGGCCCAGCGGCACCAGGAAGCCCCACTGGGCCCCTCTTCCCTCTGGCCCCCTGTGGAAAACAAGTCCTCATCATTTCCAGGCGGTCCTGGGATATTTATGCCGGTTTTTGCGTAGGTGACAGAACGTGCGCACTCACGGGGGATCCGACTTTACCCAGTTCACCCGGAAGGCCGTCTGTCCCAGGAATTCCCTGTTGGAACAGGAAAGATTCCGGTTTCTGCTTCTCCTGGACTTTGATAGGATTAAAGCTTCGGAATCAGGCAACCAGCAGCTAAACATCCCCAAACTTGTGTGGCTGTTTCTGACAGCTCAGGGCCGTGCACAGAAACAATCGGTCGGCAACAGATCCAGCCAGCGCAGCCTTTTGGAAGCCCAGCTGAGCCCTGCTGTTGACACGGGCCCGGTACTCACATCCAGGCCACCGGCTCCAGCACCCTGCAACGCAGATCAGACAGTGGTCAGTCGGAGAGCTGTGGTGGGACCTGGAGCCATCTCCTGCATCTGCACTTACAGGCTCCCCAGGAGGTCCTCGCAGGCCTGGTTCTCCCTGGAAGGAAGCAGAGCATCAGAAGGACCCGCACTGACTCAGTGGACCTTGCACAGGTGGACTAACCTTGGAGCCTTTCGGGCCAGTTATTCCAGGAGCTCCAGGAGGTCCAGCTGGGCCCTGCAGAGATGAGGGGAACCTCTCAAAAAGGCAACAAATATCAAAGACGGAGCCTAACGTCATTCGTTTGAACCTTAGCCAACGTTCACACTTCTGTCAGACTGGTTATGGTCTGGTTTTTAGCTCCGCCCACCACTTTATCCTTCTCAGACGCAACAACCCTGAGAACATGCTCAGGTCGCTCTGTGGACCTTCTGTCCATGTCACCATGGCAGCAGCTGGGCGTGAGCTCCTCTGGCTCCTCTGGCGGGACGGGTGGAGGCGTTTGGGCTGGTGGCCGTCGGCATGAATCTGCTGCTGTGTTTCCACAGACGGCGAGCACACTGAGGCCATTCTGCCCCCCAAACGGGGCTGAGACCCCCTCACGCTCCTCCAGCCCACACAAAAAGAGCCCTGTTTCTCCTCCACACGCCGGCTGCAGCCGCCAGGCTGGTCCGTTCAGGCGTTTCTCCTCCACACAGCTCAGCAGAAGCCGAACCGACTGCTGCCGCCGCAGCAGATGCAGCAGCAGATGCAGCAGCAGATGCAGCAGTGGATGCAGCAGCGGATGCGATCCCCTCAGAGGCCCCTGAGCCTGCCCCTGGACCCAGGGTGCTTCCACTCTGCTGCTCAGTTTGTCTGAGAACAGGTTCCACTCACGTCGGCTCCTGGAAGTCCTGGAGCTCCGGGAGCTCCGTCTCTGCCGTTGTCGCCGTCGGGACCCTGGAAGGACAAGCGTTAACCGGGGTGATTTAGCCCAAAGGTCAGTGACGGGGGAGGGTTCGAGGCCACTCACCGGTCCTCCCATCACCACGGAGTCCTCCCCTCTGTCGCCCTGGACCCCCAGAGAGAAAACAGACTAAGCAGAATCTTCAGACGTTCACTTTTCTGTTCTCTCTCCGGCTGGTTGAACAAACGGTCCTTTAAAACCGTTTTTCTGAAATCCTCATCCAGCTCAGGAATGGAGCTTTTACCAGCTTTACTTCTGTTGAATTTCTCTCTTTTTGGTTTAAATCGGTTCAGTTTCATTTGGCCAAAACAGCAAACAGAAACTCGGACTCACATCAATGCCGTCCACTCCCGGCACGCCGGCGGTCCCCGGTGGGCCTGGGGCGCCTCTGGGCCCCACCGGGCCTCTCTGAAAAGCAAACACAGAGAAAAAAATCCTATTTTTCTTTCTCCTGGACGACATTCATCTTTAACTCTGGTCCCTGCCGGCCCAGACACAGCGCCGTTGTTTGGGCGGGGGTGAACCTGAGCCCGCGGCCCCGCTCCAGCCTCTTTTATCAGCACCACAACGGCCACGTTCAGATTAACGCTGCGGTCTGGACCCGAGCGGCGTCGCTCAGGCAAACGGGGATTAAGCAGCAACAGTTTGGGTCTCGATCTAAATTTATCTGACATTTAAACAAACAATAAACGGATTACAAAAGAAGATTCGTGTAGAAGGACTTAACATGGAAAGGATTTAAAATGCTCAGATCCAAAAACGATACAGACAGAACATTTAAAATAAGTGCATGACGTTGTTTCTGTCTTTGTTCATTACCAGAGGAAATGCAAAAAATTCTTAAATAGAACGTGTTTAAAACCAGGAAGTATCAAAAATATGATGAGACGCATAAATGCGCACACATCTCAGGTTCTTTATATGGTCTACATCAACATGGGTGTGTGACAGAATAAACACGCATGTAAAAAGAGGAAAATGCCGTTTTCCTCCTTCTGTTGATGAAGGGCAGGAGGAGGAGGAGAAACTCACCTGAGCCGAGCAGATCAGCACAACCTGGAGGAAAATCACCAGCAACGACTCTGGGCACATCCTGGAGAGAGCCATGTCTTCCCAGGGCCGAGGAGGACGCTGAAGTCCCTTCACTCCCAGGTTAGACCCACTTTACTGAACGGCCCACCTGTCCGGCTCCCCCCTCCACTGAAAGGAGGAGGAGGAGGAGGAGGAAGGGGGGGCCGAGAAGGAGGTGGGAGGCTGGCTGGGCTGTGCTTTCCTTCACTGGGAAATAAGGTTTACCAGAACAGCAATCACAGTTGACCTGAACTGAAACCACCTGTTGGCAACCCTAACCCTAACCCTAACCCAAAGTTAGATGTGTCAAAATCCTCAAGTTATATTTACTATTTACACAAATTAAACAACTACAGTTTGAGAATGATAGACATTTATTAAAAAAGGGAAACAACTCATTTAACAAGGCACTTTTTTAAAGTCAGATTGCAGACAGAGAAAACGGAATAAAGAATTTACAATGAAACGTTCTCCACAAGTCACAAACAAACTTATTTTTAAAAGCGGGACTATGGACTGCGTCCATTCCGACGCTGCACCACAAGGTGGCGCCGCAGACCCAGTTTACCAAACAGGGCAAAAACCGACGAAGAAGAGACCAGCGGATGTCCGGGGAGCAACGATGGTGGCGTCACTTTCAAAGCTCGTTAACGGTCGCCCACCTTTTCTGCTTGCAAACGTGTAAACACACCCAATTAAAAAAGGAATTTTATCAGTAATATTCCAGCGATGGACGCAGAATAACAGCAAAACATGCATGCAGGTAGGAAACGACTGCGTCCAACCTTTGTTAGCTTACCGTGTTTGAAAGCCTAGCTCGCTTTAGCTTGTTCGATAACAGTAGCGTTTTTAAAATAAATTCCTATTAAATCAATTCTCGGAACACTTTTTCAAAGCATTGTTAAACTATGTGCGGTCAGTCATGGAGCCACTAAAACTGGCCTTTTCTTTTAGGTTTCATTCCGACTAAAATCGTTGATAATCCTCTTTGTTCTACCTGAGAGCGACACGATAAATGTCACCCGATAACTTTCTAACTTGACATTAAATTGTTGCCTTTTCTCGGTCTGTCTAGATAGTTGGATGTTTTTTCTGATTTGTGCTTCTTCGGTTTTGCAGGAAATATTATGGATGACCTCGATTTCACAGAGGAGGAGATTCAGGAGCAGCTGCAGCTTCTGGGCTACAAAAACATAGCAAAAGACCGAGTGTCCGCATTCAAGAGAGGTTTATTCCAGCTCTGCCTCTGTCCTCTGTGCTTGTGTTAACTTCCATTGCCTTTTACTCATACTACATCATGGCTTTTATGGTTTTTGATTCAAAGAAAGACTCAGACTGCTCGCTGTTGCACATTTAAAGCTGTTTTGAAGGATTAAGATGATTCTTTTGGCGTCCACAGATCTCGATGACCTTATTCGACACGGAGACCTGAAGAACCTGCTCTCCCAGATGGGCCCGGACAAGTCTCCCCCTGCCTCGTCTTCACCAAATCCTCCAGCCTTCACCAAGGAAAAAGGTCGAGTCCGGTTCTCCGCCTGCTCTGGAACAGTCGCCCCTTCGTGGTGCCGTAACCGGTGAACTCTGGTGTTTCTCCTCAGTGGGGCCGTGTTACTTTGAAGACTGTGGCCAAAGGTTTTTCCTTCACACTGCAGATGTTGACTATGACAAACGGGTGAGTTTTGGATTTTAATTTTATCCTACTTGAATCATAAAACATTTGTTTTTCTTATTCAAATGCACCAGACTCGCCTAGAATTATAATAAAAGAGCACAGCAACAACGATGGGACCAGCCTTTAGTGTGTGTGAATCTGTAAATGATCGCAGGTGAGACCCGCCTGTCGGGACGGAGACAGCGGGCAGCCGCAGGGACGCGCGTCCGACTCCTACGTGCGATACTCGGTGGCTCCTAAGTTCCCCCCACCTCCGGATTTGCCCCAGAGGCTGCAGCTGGAGGCAGATGCCAGTGAAACCCTGCAGAGCTCCTCCAACCAGGCTGACAACAGCGTTCTGGATGAGACGCTCCGGCTGCCTGCGACAGACGGTTACACGCCGTCTCCGGACAGCCGGACCAGGCGATGCATCAAGAGGAAAGTCCTCAGGTATCTCTGAACCCATTCTTTGATGAAAATGTGCCAGAACACTAAACTTTGGATGCTGGATGGTTAGAAAACAATTAAAACAAGAGAGTTTGTAGTTTTTATTTGAAAAAGCTTTTCTAGTGACTCTTCCATCAATCAAATATTTTTTTTTGTTCTTTTCTTCTAGGAAACATAAAGGACAGTCGCTTGTCTGTGATGAATCAATCTACACAGAAGACTCAGGTAAAGTCACTTAAATTTATTACAAAAACAATTTTAAAACATTTTTACTATTGTCTGGCATCATCGGGGGTGATTGTAGGTAACACTAAGTAAAAATGTTAATAGGTTTTTTATCCGTTCAAAATCTATTGTTATTGTATTAAACACTTGTATATCTTACTGCTACAGGTAGATTTTATTTCAAAGCGTTGCTTTTACAGAAGAAAATAATCTTAAAAAAGCGGAGTGAACAGCGTGGGTGTGGTTCCCCCGGTGACCAGCAGGTGGGGGTGTTGGTCCTCTGGGTGAGGACAGGTGGGTGTAGTTCCCCCGGTGACCAGCAGGTGGGGGTGTTGGTCCTCTGGGTAAGGACAGGTGGGTGTAGTTCCCCCGGTGACCAGCGGGCGGGGGTGTTGGTCCTCTGGGTGAGGACAGGTGGGTGTAGTTCCCCCGGTGACCAGCAGGTGGGGGTGTTGGTCCTCTGGGTGAGGACAGGTGGGTGTAGTTCCCCCGGTGACCAGCGGGCGGGGGTGTTGCCTCCAGGCCTGATTAATCCTCTTAGCTCGCCCTTTAAGCCTCTGGCGTCTCAGAGCGCACCTCGCCATGTCCGGGATGTCCGGCCAGTGTGACGACGATGACAACAACTCCCTCAACTCGTCCTTTTGGTCTGACGGCGGACACGAGGAGCTGTTGTTGGAGGCTTCAGAGCAGGAAAAGGCCGATGGGATAGAAAGAAGAGCGGCGGACGAGGGTTCAGGTGGAACTGACGGTGACGACGAAGGAAGCTGCAGCAGCTGTGACAGCCCTGGTCTGAGTCTGCTGACCTCGGGTTATGGCACCTCCAGACCCGAGGAACCGGACCTGGGCACCTGCTCAGGTGATCAGGTGGACCGGGACAGTGGAGGGGATCTGTCTGAGCTCGGAGACCACGGAGATGATGACGAAGATGGCCGCCGTTTAGTCTGCAGTCACTTCTGGTTGGAGGAACCCGCCGCTGCTCCTCCGCAGAGCCGCTCACCAGAAGGCCCTGGAGCCGCTGGCGGAGACGGAGAGGTGAAGGTCTCAGAAGAGGAAGACCTCAAAGACGACGAGGGTGGAGACGAGGAAGGTGTTTCAGAAGGACTGGCGATGGGAGAGGGGTTTGGTGAAGGTGGCTGTGTGGATGCAGACCGCCATGAAAGGCCAGAAGAAGAGCAGAAGCCCCAGGAGGCCGACGGGTGTCCCTGTGAGCAGGACATCCGATTCCTCCACTCCAGGAGTAACTGTTCCCACCTCGGGACCTGACGGTGCAGGACGGAGGTTCTCCGCCTCCGCTGACGGGAGCTTATCTGTGCAGATGCTGCCAGCTGCCTGGAGGAGCGTCTGGAGGAGCTCCGCCTGTCCCCCCGCCCCCAGGACCGGCTGGTGAGGAGCTGGAGCGCCGGCTCGGAGACGGAGGACACGCTCCCCGACACCTTTGAAAGCTACGTGAGAGGACGAGTGGGCGGAGCTCCCGGGAGCTGGTCTCCATCCTGCGCGTGCTCCCTCCAGCCGGGCCTCAGGCCCAAACCCAAGTCCTGTAAGTCAGCGCCGAGCAGCAGCCGCCCAGTTCAGACCAGCTGAAACCAGTTCTCGTTTCCTGTCCCAGTCATCCGACCGGCCGTGAATCCGAAGGCGCTGAAGAAGACGGACCCGGTGGCCAAGTGGGTGGAGCTAGCGGAGGCGCGGCTGGGTCCGGCTTCTTCTTCATGGTTCCCGTCTCTGCAGGTATTTCCAGTACAAACGCCTGTGGGACGTGTTCAAGCTCCCAGGGGAGGCGGACAGAGCAGCGCTCCGCCTGGAGATCAAGGTACCAGAGCCCCCGCACACACACCTACACACACACACACACTCACTCACTCACGCTGCACGTGTGTCTTCCAGGAGCGACTGGCCTACCAGCCTCCACCGGTAAGTGTCTCTGCACCTCCTCGAACGTCCCCACAACCACCAGCTGACCCGGGAACCTTGCGTTTCAGCCCAGACCGCCGCGCGTCTACGTGCCAAACTCCTACACGGTGCCGACGGAGAAGAAGCGCTCGGCCCTGCGCTGGGAGGTCCGGAGCAGGCTGGCCAGCGGGCTGGTCCCCTGGAAGTTCCCCTTCTAATCCACTTCTACGCCCGTTCCTCTTAAACGTCACAGTTGTTATTTATTGTTTGGTTTTTAACCTAATAAACACAGGAAGTGAGGCCCGGGGCGAGCGGCGTGTCTAGGGCAGGTCGGAGTAGGGCAGCCTGAAGGGGTAGAGGGGGGTGTAGCGCTGGTCGTGCCACAGCAGCTTGTCCTCCAGGAACCTGAGCGTCTCCAGCGTGAGAACGAGAGCCTGGTGCTTCAGGAGGCTGTGGACGTTCAGGCCTGAGGGAGAGCAGAGCCACGGAGGTCAGAGCAGCAGAGGAGAGGTCAGAGGTCAGGGGTCAGGGTCAGGGCTACCCACCCAGAGCCGGGATGACGTTGATGCTCTTCAGAGTGGCCGTTGCCTGGAGGACGTCCTCGGGAAGCTCCTCCGACCTGGGAGGAGATTAAAGACTCAGGTGTGGAGGGGCGGAGCTAGAGGCTCCGGGTGGGCAGGTACTCACTCGTGGACCAGCAGGAGCGACTCCCCCCAGTGGCGGCGCCTGGCCAGGTCCAGCAGGTACTGAGGGTCTGGGCTGGGGAGGTTCAGGGACTCCACCACGTGGAGGTGGGACTGGGGGAACCAGAGAAGGTGCAGGTCAGCGGGGTGGCGGAGGGCCCCGCTGCTGGCCCCGGGCGGGGCTCCGCCCTGGATGAGCTGCTCACCTGAGCCAGTTTGGAGCTGAGCGCCACCTTCAGGCCCAGAACGCGAACCTTCATGGGCAGCATGTAGTAGTAGCTGGTGGGTCCGCGGGGCCCGTGGGACACCCCGCCTGAGGGGGGACAGCAGGGTCAGGTGAGCCGGCCGAAGCCCAGCAGGTGGGTCCAGGCGCTCACCTCCTCTCCACAGGGGGGACCTGATGCTGCCGTGACGAGCTCTCCCGCTGCCCTTCTGCCGCCACGGCTTCCTGCCGCCGCCCCTCACCTCCGCCCTGACCTTGGTGTGGGCGTGGCTCTGAAGGAGAGACAAAGGAGAGGATCGATGCCTTCGTTCACCGCGAGTGTGTGTGTTTTATTCTGAATGGGCTGTTTTGACGCTGCATTCAAGGACTGCCGGTAAAAAGGTTCTGCAGGTCGCGGCTATTTACAATAAATGTTCCAAAAAAGTAAAAAACCCCGAGTTTTTGTGCTTCTGACTAAGAAAATCATCAGAACGTAACGAGAGTGTTAACAGCGCACGAAGACGCGGAAGAAAACACCTGGAGCCCTTAAAAACACAGGTGAACTACTGCGCAGCGCCGCTGCATTCACACCAGCGGCTCACACGCTCGCTCGCTCACACACACACACACACACACACACTGAAGGTTCACACTGCAGCGGAACAAACGGTGAACTCACGATTCGTTTGAAGTTTCTCTGCCACGTTTCCACCATGTGGAGGATGTCCAGCCTGACGAGGAGAAGAAGGAAGCGGGTCAGAAACGCCCATAATCGCATCAAGCGGCGGTGATCAGAGTTGGCTTCACCTCGGGGGAACTGCAAAGACGTCTGGGTGGAGGTGAGCCACGCCCACAGGCTCACTGTCCTGCTGCTCCAGAGTCTCCACCCAGGTGTGAACGTGGCTCCGGTGGGCTGGAACGGCAGCGCGGCTCCTCCAGAGCACGGGCAGGGGGCAGTCCGCCGGCGGAGGGGGTCGCCCTGCGGGGGCAGACAGAAGGGTCACACACTCGTTTGCTCCGCTGAGCCTTCAGAAGGTCTGCAGGAGCTTCCACTCACTTAATCTGGCAGGATCCACCAGGTTTGGAGGCAGCAGCAGATTAGGAGGCAGCGCTCTCTCGCCAGCAAGTGACGAGGAAAACTGGAAAAATAGGGAAAAAGGACAGAGGTAGAGATGAGTGGAGCGATTAGAGGGAAAAGATTAGTGCGTTACCACTAATAAGACACAGACGTGTTTACAAGTGCAACAGTTTCTATGTTGGATGAAACTTTACAGTATGTTTACTGTGGCTGTTTTCTCCAAATGATCAACACACCAAACCTAAAAGTGAAACCAGCATTAACTCGGGTTTTCCCACCGACCATCAGTGGGTCTGCAGACCACGAAGGTCCCCAGCTGAGGGAGAAAACAGCTCCGAACCAACAGACTCAGCCCACAGAAGACCAGGTAACCACAAGTGGGCCAAAACATCAGTGCAGAAACGAGGAGAAGCTAAAGGAACAACAGCGAATCCGAACCAGCGAATCAAAGCATTCCTGTGCACCAGCGACTGAACTAGCAGCTTTTTAAGGCCATTTTTAAAACTGTGCTGACCTCGGGCTTCTGGGTTTAATCGCTTCATTTATACAAAACATCGACCTACAGTCGAAATTAAGCTGACAACTAAAACGCTTATTTTGATGCATCGTGACCAAACTTGAAAGGTTACTCACTCTTTGAACGAGGTTTCTGCCACAGATCACCACAGAACAGCGGAACATTGTATTTTATTTATCGTCGTTTCCCCTGCAGTTAAATGATTCCCTTTTTATCTACACATTATTAAAATACTCGCAGGGCGGCTGCATGGAAGGTCGCTCTAGCTAACGCTAGCTAACACTAGCTAACCACTGGCGTGCAGACGCCTGTTGATGACGTCACCACCGACCGGCTAAAACAGGAACTTCCGCATTATTCTTGGTTTTATTTTAATATTTAAAATGTTTAACGCTACTTCCAATATAACAGAATTCTTCAACGTTAGCACGTATTTTCTTTTGATAGGAGCAGATAATCAAACGTAGTTTAACATTTTTACAGCGATTATTAGCGTAACAATGACAAAGATAAAGCATTATTTTTATTTACGTCTCCTCAGAATGAAGCGGTGCAACATGAAGCGGTTACACTTCTTTTCTCTCATGTTTATTTTTTCATATAAAAATGTGCTGTCACCAACAAATATGTTACATTGCATTGTAATCTTTTCCCACACAAGAATATTAAGATAAAAATACAGAGAACTATAGAAAAACACTGTACATTTACGTGATAAGTTATATAAGGTCAACTATGTACATCCCGAATAAAAATAAAAAATACATTCCCGGTTTTACAAAGTACAATTCCCAAAAATATTCTACAAATCATATGCACAATGATGTTAATTTACCATGATTTACCATGAATGTCACCACTGTACCTTACTCAGAGAAATTGTAAAAGTTTAAAAGAGCTCCAAGTTTAAAGTACCGTACTGTGCATATACTTTACCTTCTGCTGAAACAAATATATCACTAGTACTGCACAAAAATACTCACATAACAGTTTGATTTAAGATATGAAAGAAGTGCTGTCACGCTGCGCCTAAATGCCACTTCAAACAGTAACACATTTAAAACCTAAATTGGGCAAAAACCATGTCAATTATTTACAAAGAACAGCATCCTATTCACAAGAAATAAATAAATCCAATAAAAAAAATGAATAGAAACACCTGATGTCCCTAC
>CAAE01007633.1:2544-15060 GCA_000180735.1 Tetraodon nigroviridis | reverse complement strand
CCCCTCTGTGAGCACATCACCACACACACACACACGTGCACACGCTCAAACATACGCATGCATGTACACGCATCAACCATGAGCCAGTAGGTCGCTGTAAAGTCTTTGAAAGGATTTCTGGAAGATCGTCTGCTCTTCGCAAAAGAATGTTTTATGTCACAGCCGTCAGTTAGGGCGGCTTCCGGACCCCTCCCCTACCCACTGCCTTCTGGTTCTGGCACAGCTCCGGGGCATTAAGGTGGAGCTCACCTGTGCCCCGTGAGCAACCACACGGCCGCCTTATAAGCGGCCGTGTGAGAGGCTCCGGTGCCAGATCGTGTAATTTCCTTGCCAGAGCCAATTCCCTTCCCAGAGCGTTCCCTTAAGTTGTCTTTGATTTCAAGACTGTATGTGGACTGTTCGTCTACCTGTGGAATTGTGTTTGGACAGAACCTCACCCTGTGTTGCCGTAATAAAACCGTCTTGTGTGAACTAAAGCCGTTGTGGCATTTGGGTCCTGACACACCCTGTGACAGTACGATCTGGCCAGACATGGATCCAGCGCACAGCCCTTCAGCCAGCGAGCGTCTGGCTCGGTTGGAGTGCTTGGCACAATGGGAGGCGTACTTCCAGCAATACGAGTACCAGTGGAGGGAGGGTGGTGGCTTGGTGCGGCACGCGCCACCGCAGCGCTGGAGCTCGAAGCCGGGGCACCGCCAGCGTGGCGCGCCACGGAGGAGTGACCCGACACCCCACGCACGGATGAGCGAGCCCCGGGAAACGCCTCCGGAGGAGCAGCCAAGGCAGCGTCGGGGGGAGATGCCGCGGACGTGCCCGCGCAGGGGAAGTTCCGGGACGCAGAGGAGCACGCAACGTGACGCTCTCCACCAGCTTGGCCGACCTGGGAGCGCCAGTGTGGAGGGAAGCCTCGCCGGTCCGCTCGCCAGTGGTCGGTTGCACGCTATGCAGCCGACCTAGAAGACATGGCGTTCTTCTACGGCTGGCCAGCGTCCCCGGCGGATATGTTTGTGGAGGGACTTAATCCCCGCATCAGGGGGCTGATGTTGGGGAGTAAGTGGCCCTCCTTACTGGAGGGTGCTGTCGCACTGGCCAGCCAACTGGAGCGGTTGCTGGTGGAACCGGAGCCAGAGCCAGCGTTTGCTCCCAAGCCGGTCTGTGTTCGTGCCCCAGTGACGTCCTCCCAGTCCCTGCTCCTGGCCCCGACGACCTCCCACGCCCTGTTCCTGGTGTCGACGGAGGAGCCGAGGGCCGAGCCGGCCCCGACGGCGGAGGAGCTGATGGCCGCGCCTGCTCCGACGAGGGAGTTGAGGGCCGAGTCTGCCCCGACGGCGGAGGAGCCGAGGGCCGTGCCTGCCCCGACGGCGGAGGAGCCCGCCCCGGGCCCTGATGTTGAGGACCATGCCGTTCCAGGCCCCAACGGCGGCAGCGATTACGACGGAGTCGAGGAACGCTCAGCTCCAGCCCCCGAGGACGCTGGCGAGGACGACGGACCCGAGGTCCGCTCCGCTCCGGCCTCTGATGCTGAGGGCTGCTCCACGCCAGGCCCTGACGGTGGCGGCGACAACGGAGCCGAGAGCCGCACCGCTCCAGCCAGCAGCAGCAGCGACGACGACGGAGCCGAGGACCGCACCGCTTCAGTCCCCGATGACAACGGAGCCGCCAAGGGCCGCTCATCTCCAGCCCCCGATGACGGCAGCCGAGGTCCGCTCCGCCACGGGCCCCGATGCCAACGGAGCCGAGGGTTGCTCCACTCCGGGCCCCGATGCTGAGGGCCGCTTCGCTTCATCCCCCGCACAGGACGACGACGACGGAGCTGAGGGCCGCACCGCCCTGGGCCCTGATGCTGAGGAAAGTGCCGCTTCAGGCCCCGACGGCGGCAATGACGACGCAGCTGGGGACCGCTCCGCTCCAGTTCTGAGGGCGACGACAGAGCTGAGGGCTGCTCCACTCCAGGCCCCGAGGACGATGGCGATGGAGCCGAGGGCCGCTCCATTCCAGCCTCTGATGACGAGGGAGCCGAGGGCCACTCCACTCCAGCCCCGACGGCGACGAAGATGAGGGAGCCGAGGGCTGCTCCGCTCCAGCCCCCGAAGATGATGGCACCGCCGAGGGCTGCTCCGCTCCAGCCCCTGAAGACGTCGGAGGCCCAGGGCCCTCAGTCGGTGAGGGGAGTTGACCTGGTCCCTCCGTCCAACACCCGGCCTCCCACCCTGGATTGGGGGGGCGTTTGTTTGGGACGTCGGGAGCCGTCCTGTAGGCGGGGGTTCTGTCACAGCCGTCAGTTAGGGTGCTTCCAGCCCCTCCCCTACCCACTGCCTTCTGGTTCTGGCACAGCTGCGGGGCATTAAGGTGGAGCTCACCTGTGCCCTGTGAGAAATCACATGGCCGCCTGTGTCACCCTGTGTTGCCTGGTCCTGGAAGTGAGTTGCCGTAATAAAACCTCCTTGTGAGAGCTAAAGCCTGTGTCGCATTTGGGTCCTGACACCCCCCCCCCCCCCCCGTGAAAGTTTTGCTGTCTTAATGTCTGTGTGTGTATTTTGCGCAAGTATGCTAGTCCACACAGCATGCACCTCAAATGGGTGTGTCATTGCTTCTTTAACTTTATAATCAAAAACAGTCAAAATAATGACTGTTTTTGATGAGCAGACAGCACGACATACAGCAATATCCACACACACACAGACACACACACACGCACACAGTTAACGAGTTTATGGCCATTGCTGACACTGCCACTTCCAGCATTTTTCTATTGTTTTTCATATGTCAACATTTTTTTTCAAGATGTCTACTGTAGACACTGGGTGTTGAGCAAGGGTCCAAGTCATGAGTTAATTTTCCTGAAATTAAGTCTCACACCTCATGCCAACAATTTAGACTCCTATTATTTTTTGTAATAGAAATTTATGATCAGCTGTTTCATGCGAAGCGTTTATCTTCTTTTGCTAGAGGCTGTTTGGAAGACGAGCATATAAGCCTTAAATAACAGATCCACACTAGTTAAATCATCTCTGATCTGTTTTAACCGCTCGTAGCAGCTTTGCAAGTAGCTAAGGGACCTGTCTGTGAGGTTCCTAAGGTCCATATGGTAATTCTATGACATTGATTCACTGATGTCCTGTTGAACACATGCGTCTGTGTCTCTCTCTCTCTTACTGTTTTTCACAACAGGGGCTTCTGTTTCTTCAACTCTGTTGCGATTGCCGCCAAGCAACTCCAGCACAAGCTTAACGTCAGCAAGATCCTCATTGTGGACTGGGTGAGGACTATCACTGGCCCGCACGTGGGCAGGAACAAACAAATGAGCACGTGTTGTTATCAATTGGTCCCTGGAACAGAGTGGGCCCCACCGAAGCCCCCCTCTGTTGATCATTTTGTGCATTAAAACACCGTTTTTGCCACGCTCCATCTGGTATTTGTATTGTCACATACGCTTACAGTGAACACAGTCACACGTAGTCATATGAGCAGTCACTCACACCTCATCTCTGCTTACCATATGCAGAAGTTATATGCAGTGGAACATCTTGCAGGCATCCAGGAGGCTACGTTGTTTCCCCAGTACACCTAAATTGCACTTCCTGGTTTGCAGAACTCGGGTTCCAATCTTCTCCTCTTGTCTCCGTCTAGGACATTCACCATGGTAATGGCACTCAGGAAGCCTTCTACAGCGACCCCAGTGTTTTGTACATCTCTCTCCATCGATATGATGATGGCAACTTCTTCCCTGGCGGTGGCCACCCCAGCGAGGTAGGCAGTAATGTGTTTGTCTGCTGTTTCTCATGTTGCCGTAGCAATCTCCGGGTGTTTGTGCATGCATCGACAGTCCAGTAAACATAACAGACAAAGGCATGAGGAGTATCTAAACCCAGATACTTTTAGCACAGCAGATGATTAATGGAAGAGGTACCGCATATCTAGGAAGAGCGAACATACATTGGCAGAAAAAAAACTTAGTAATTATATAAATCCAGCAGGATATTCAGGAGCTTAGAGGTCTTACATCTGATGTATACTTTTCACAACAGAGCAGATAGTGTGACGATAAAGCCAGGAACCAGAGAAATAGCTTGAATTTACTGCCACAATTTTGTCATGATTGCAGAGACTTAGCCATATATGAGGGATGCTGTGGCACAGAGTTCAGGTCTTTAGTAATAAAATGTTTTACCCATCATGTTTCTGTCTTCTGCTGTTCATTTTAGAAGTTGAGACTACAGAATTTAACAACAGGAAACTAAAACACGGAAGAATTCAGCCTGTCGTCTCACAAGAAACCAAGTGCAATAACTATCCCTAGCGAGATGAACTGACCCCAACCCAATAGCGGTCCTAAGCCCCCTCACCTCCACCCACTGTTTTCACTATCCCATCCTCCCGCTCAATAATGAGAACAAAATAGTCAATGTTTTTCCACGAGAAGAGTGGACCAGTACAACAAGCGCTCTGTTGGCTTGGTTGTGGCTTTGCCTTAAGTGACCCCTCAACCTCTGCTCCACTGTGTGGGTAACCTCCGGAGCCCCCTTGTCCTCTGCATAGGTGCACGGCCCACATACACCACAGGGTAATGGCGTGATGTCAGCACCAGTGTAGCATGCTGGGCATCAGCAAAGGTCCAGCAGCTCTTTAAAAAACACAAAAACAAGGGGGTGCCGGACACTCTGAGCAGGAAATATGTGTGCGTCGGTCTGTGTGGCCCTAGAGTTATCTATGTGTGTGTCCATGTGCACATGCGTGAGCAGGCGGGTGCATGACTGGTTGGCAGAGGATAAGAGGCCTCATGTGTTTTTCATTTGCTCAATGAATATCTCGCTAGCTAAGAGGAGCAGAGACAATGTGCGGTGCTTATTGGCATTCTTTAAATACACACACACGCATGCATAAAAAAAATGCCACACTTTGTTATCAAGAGAACAGCATCGATCACCCGCCACCATTTGCCTCGACACTGTCAAACTGTCAGAAGCTGACAAATATCAAAACTTCAAAATGGCTGCTAGATTGAGAAATGTACGGTCTGGCTACCCATTTCGGCCAGAACATATTTTCTTCCTGGCCAAAATAATGATTCAATAAATTTATGTTTTCAGAGTTAAATTCAAATACAGACGGTAGTTGTACCGTCTCTACGCACAGAGTTTACAGTCACTCTGGTCAACAACAATCTGAGCTGTATTCAGACAATAAAAAACTTTTTATATGTCAGCCAAATGTGACATGGTTCCCATTAAAGTTGCAGCCTCAAATTTGGGAATCATAAACGATGTTCTGTTGTGGCTCGCAGTAATTTATAACGCCATCTGACAAATTGTGTCAGAATCAAAAAAGAGATGCAGGGGCGCTAAATTAATAGTCACCCGTCTTTCATTTAGGGTTGATAATCACTCCCTGGTGTCACCCTATAGACATTTACTCATCTCTGTGGCGCAGTTGTGCTGATTGTGCAAAACGTGTGACACTGCTCACTGGAAGGATTTAACTCTTTATGTTGTGTTTCTATTCTGCTCCTCTTTCTTCTTCCCCTCCTCCTCCCTCTGTTCAGGTTGGCAACGGTGCCGGCAAGGGCTTCAATGTCAACATAGGATGGATGGGTGGCTTGAAACCTCCAATCGGTGATGCCGAGTACCTGGCTGCGTTCAGGTATTGAGAGAGCTGGGCCTCCACTCGTCAGCCACATCTGGCGCCGCTTTGTCTCTGATTTTATTGCTCAGCAATAGAACACATTTGCTCTGGATTAAATTAATTGAATGACTGAAGTGTCAGCAGATTGGCAGCCTTTTCATCATCTATCTATCTATCTATCTATCTATCTATCTATCTATCTATCTATCTATCTATCTATCTATCTATGTCTTTAAGAACAAGAACACTCAAAAATAAGACAAAACAAAAAAACAAAACAGTATTTGTTCTCACCTTGCTTATATAGAAGGAACGATGACAATTGTGTGTGTGTGTGTCACTCTGTCTGTCTATCAGACCTAAACTGCATAGTTGAGCATTATGCTGCCATGTTGCATTTCACTAGTTTCCACCTGGGGCGAAAAGATGCAAATCAGTCTGTTAAGGCAGTTAGTGTAGCTCCAGTTTGTGTTTAAGCGATCATGTTTTTAGCCCGGTGCCGTTCATATGATTTTAAATTGTGTACATGATTTTGATGACAGGCTATCAAAAGTGTGGTTGTGGATGATATGCTGGTTTTTGGCTTGGGTGTGTTGGAGGACACTGTGGCGGGATTGGAGTCAGTAAGAATTTGCACACATAAACACTGGATGAGCCGCATTTGCCCGTCTGCGTGCACATGCATAGATGCGTTTCTCTTCGGCTACCAACAAATACTGTAACAAACTCGGAGAGCAGAAGAGAGGAGAAGCTGGGGTTGCATTGTTAGGGAACCCAAAGGCGGCATAATTAGGCTCAATGGATCCCAGATGGCTGGCTGTCAGTGACGTGAGAAGAGGGACGAGCTCCTAATGGGAACCAGGCGCATGCAAACGTCTTTGAACTGCCGCTGAGAAGGAGAGAGATTCAAACGCGGCATGGGCTGTACGCTCACGCTAAAATACTAACAGCGGGAGACAAGAGGAAGTAAAGAGACCTGAGAGGTGGGAAAAGTGGTTTCCCTGGAGCAGAGAGCAGAGTGTGCTTACATGCCTGTCCACATATTCCCAGGGTTGCTTTTACCTGCATGAAGTCTGGGTTTGCACGTGCAAGAAAGGGGAGCACAGCGCTGGTTCACATTTAAACAGTTGCACACATTCACACCTGGGAGCTGCCTACTATCTTGTACTCACCTCTCACCAAGAGTGGATCAAGAGGCAAGATCAAGCACTTGAACAGGGCCTCTGATAATTGATGCCTCAAGTGGACAGAGTTTAGAGCGGAGTAAATGTTTGCAGTTAAGCATTCAGGGAAAAACTGGTGTTGTACAAGTGTTGTGTTTGCAGTCTGACCACTATTCACTCTTGTTTCGCTGTGGCTCATCTCACAGAAAAGGTAGAATTGTAACAAATATCATAAAAGATTTTAAAAACACAAGCATGGTTTGTTAAACATTCTTTCCTGTGCATGTATTTTTGTTTTACAGTCGTTTTCTCTCTTCCAGGGCTGTGGTGATGCCCATCGCTCATCAGTTCTCACCTGATGTGGTGCTGGTTTCTGCAGGCTTTGATGCCGTTGTGGGACATTCGTCATCGCTGGGGGGCTATGAGGTCACAGCCAAGTGTGAGCTTTACTCACGCACAGTTTGCACAGCGCAGTCAATTCAAACAAATGAGCAAAGACATAGATCCAGTTAAAACCCATTACCTGAATCGTCTCACATGTCATATTCATTTCCGTTTGTATTCATCTCTCTCTGGAACGTGCGTGCGTGTGTGTGATTTGTGCCTTCTCCAGGTTTTGGCTTTCTGACCCGACAGCTGATGTCGCTGGCTGGAGGTCGGGTGGTTCTGGCACTGGAGGGTGGGCACGATCTTGAGGCCATCTGTGAAGCCTCCGAAGCCTGTGTAAGCGCCTTGCTCGGAATGGAGGTAAGGTGTACGCACATGCATAATGCATGTGCACATGTCTGTGTGTGTGTGTGTGTGTGTGTGTGTGTGTGTGTACGTGTGTGTGTTACTTGATAAGTAAGTCTTTCCATCTGCTCAATAATATAAATATCTAATTTGTTAATTATAGGGCAGCAACTATAGTGCATTACGCATCCAGATGTGAAACTAGACCAACGTTCAATTCAACGTGTAAACCCAGTGTTGTTGTTGGTGCTGTGAGGGCTGGTCACACTACTTCAGAACCTGTTGCTGAGTCTTTGGACAGAAGCAGTCAGAATAAGAAGTGAGAAAAGACCATCTCAGGTGTCAGGTGCTTCATACAACATCATCAGTGTTTGATGTTATATATCCATTACTGTTCTAACTAATTATTCGGTTGAGCACCTGACTGACTGCTGAAAAAAAAAAACAGACTGCACTAAGCTGACATGCTGCTGTGTCACTGAAGCTCAGAGTTCAGAAGGAAGTGCTTCATTGTCTTACCCCTGCTGTTTCTTAGGTGGAGCCTCTGTCTCAGTCCACTCTGGAGCAGAAACCCTGTGGTAACGCTGTCAAGTCTCTGCAGAGTGTCATCCAGGTTCATGGTAAGAACTTAGCCAAAAGCATCCAGGAAGAGTGTAAGGGGCTAAATTTGTGTGTTTCTCTGTTGGGAATTAATCTTTAAAGTGTTCACAGCTCAGACAAATACAGCAAAGATGTGCTGCGTGCAGAATCAAAGAAGTACGTGTTTAGGGAATAAATCTAATCAAAGCACACATGCAGGTTTGCAGAGACGGAAACACCCACAAGCTTTTGCTAAATCATTCTCACTTGAACATTTTGTAGTGAAGAAATATTTACACAAGGATACAACATTATTTGATTTTACAAAGTTGCCAAATCATTAGAATTAGCATCTGCGTCAAAGTCTGGAGCGTCCTTACAGTTTTTTTTAACTTCTGCTTCTAACAAAAGCTGGTCGTTTTTTAAACAATTTCTTTGATGCAGTGTTGATGCAAGCAGAAAGGATTTATGGTGTCACATTAATTTTTGTGCGGAAATTGCTGAAAGTTTCAGGGTTTTCGAATAAACTGAATCATATCTGGGTTGTCATTGTTAAGTTACTTTACATTTGCTGGAGTGCTCTAGCACTTTGTGTTATTGCACCTTGGTCACCACACTCTCAGCTTGCATCTCCACGGCTTCCAGGGCTTCTGTGCAAACAATACAACAAAACAGCATGTCTATGTTCCTTCTTTCTTTCTGCTTCCTGGCCACCTCTTCTCCTTTACATCCCTGTCTCCTATCCTTCCCTCCAGCTATCCCCCCCCCCCCACACACACACACACACACACACACACTGGCTCCAATTATCTTCAAACGATTTTCTGGCACACGACCTTCGTCCATCCCCTCCTGATTGCATATAAATGTTATCCCAACCAAATTAAATTAATTAAAAATACTTGCAAAGCCACAAGAATGTTAAGCTCATGATTTAGGCTCTAGATGATATACTGTATCTGTGAGTAGCATGCACAGCCAAACGCGCATAGGCACACATGAGCACTTCTGAGTCACTGATCTGACATCCAGCCTTTGTCACAGGCCTGAAGTGCTTTAGAGAGCAGATTGAATTTGAGTTTACATTTTTGAAATTGTCAACACGGACATCATGACTGAGGGCTGTTTAGAACCCGGTCGGTGCTTCTTTTCACATCAAAGAACTCTGAACTGGGAGATCAAACTGTACCGGCTTTTTCTTAATAATGCAGTGCAGGCGCCCGCCCCTGAGGAACTAACCAGGATGGAAAGTAAAACAAGGAACACTGAAATGTAGACAACCCCAAGTGTTATTTGTTCTCTTTTTTTATCTGCTACGCTGCAGGTGAGTACTGGCAGAGCGTGAAGGACTCAGCCGACACTGTGGATCTGTCCTACCTTCAGGCGCAGAGGCGGCGGCTAAGGCGAGACTCGGACTCGGAGGCCGTCAGCGCCATCGCCTCGCTGTCCATGAGAGCTACCGCCTCAGACAGGTAAGTGCCTTGTCATCTGTCTGGTCTTTCCACCAATGTCGATCTTCATTCGTTTCTTTCTTTCTTTTGATTTTGAAGGAAGCTGGACAAAGAAGGCAATGCCCCTAAAGAACCTTGTCCACAGATGCTGACGCCCTGAGTTTGACCACTGTATTCACCAGTTGGCAGACCTTTCAGCTGCCCACCTGAGATTCAGAGCTGAGAACGAGCAAAGAAGGATGACTGGAGGCTGCTCTTCACTCTGACAACACGCTGACCATCATTACGCTAGAAACACCTCCCGCCACATTTCTGAGAATCTGCTCATAGACTTTATATTGGCAGTGCGGGTCAAAGGGCACTAAAGATGAAGGAGGTGCGTGAAAATGGACGCATCGTTTTCCATTGTTTTGCACTGAACTGTTCCATGGCGCAAATTGAAAAGCCATGACACTCATGTGTCTTATTTGTTTGTGCTGTAAATCTCCTGAAACGTTAGTTCTGCTGACCTACGGCACACTTTTCCCCTGTGAACGTCAGCAGCAGATTGTTTTGTGTAAGCTATAGTAAATTCTGAGATACATATGTTTCATATTGATGTGTTTGTTGGCATACTTTCTAAAATATCTTCTTGGCCTGTTGAAGCAGCACATCTAGAAACATTGTAGATGTTTTGACTCATCCGCAGATAAAAGGAAAAAGCGGACCTTGACAAAGTGCGTCTTGAATGTATGGATATGTTGCTTCTGACACCTCAGAGTTAATTCTTGTAGCCTCGTGGCAATACCGTCCTGGTTTAAAAAAAAATCCCTGTGAATTGTCGCTGAAACAGACACGTCAGCGAAGACAAAGTCAGGCCTCTGAGTCAGGAAGTCCATCAGCGATTTTCTGCACGAGAAGCATCTGAAGATTTACTGACAATCACAAACTGCTTTTTCAGGACACGAGGATCAAAAATGAACCCAGTCTTAAATAAATAATCAGAACTGCAGGGTTTTCACCTGTGGGCAAGCGTTCCTGCTGTGTTTTAAAAACACCTTTTTCCCCTTTATTTTACGTTTGACAACGGGACGCTCTGAAATCCGAACAACAAATCACTGCTATTGTCCTCGTATAACTGGACACAAAAGACAACCGTGTCTTGCGAGGATGGCGTGCCACCGCCAAGCTGGTGCGACTGAGCAGAGATTATGTAGTTCTTTTGCCTGTGACGTGTTTGCATCTGGCGGTACTGTCCAGATGCTAATGCTGTATTTTATTTCTTTCTTTCTTTGTGTTGCCTTAATGCATTAACAAATATGTCAGAATGTTACAATAGCGTGTTTAAGCTGGCGAATGAGCGCAAGCAAGACTTTACACTTAGCTATCTTTTGTCTTAAATGATGCAACCTCCAACAACGACAACATTAATACTTACCGTATTTTAATACCGGAACATGAAGACCAAAATATCTGCCTTGTGTGCCTTGATTTTTTTTAACAGCCTTAAAAAACAAACAAAAACTCCTGTGGCTTCTTTTTGGGGTTTTTTTTCTTTAAAGTCTTAATTAAAGCGGTATACATTTGAGTGACTTTTTTTAATGCTTTTCCCCAACAAAAACAACAACAACAATAATATTATTATTAATAATAATAATAATAATAATGATTACAAATTTTGCTTTAAGAATAGTTTTATTGTCCACAGGATCAAACACAATAGCAATTATCCAAAGCTAATGCAAAATGGAACAAAAGGCCGATCAGACAGACAGATATCAGAATACCAATTATACCCGAATAAATCCTCACTCTTGTAATATACTGCAAAAACATTCACAGCAAGTTTGCAAGTTGTTTTTTTTTGTTTTTTTGTTTTTTTTCTTTTCAGGCTGCACATTAAAAAAAGTCTTGCACTGGAAAGTCGACTGGTGCAGCAATCACTAATAGCAGAAAGAAGTGGCTGGTCTGTAGTCAGTGGTATAAAATATTTCCTCGTGGGTAATTTAATTAAAATTATATATAATGCATGAGTATAGATAAAATCATAGACTGTTTTTAGAATTACTAACACACATAAAACATACAAAAAGCTATCCAGTTATGAAAGCACAACATAGAAAAGCTGTGTTGTGTTTACTCGTGCTCTTTTTTTCCCAGGTTTTAGAGCCAGAGTGTTAGCTTATTAGCATTTCAGCTGTAAACATTCATTAGCTGTGACTGCCCTCAGACCATCGCTGTGCCATCAGTCAATCTAAACTCAGGCTGGCTGATGATTCTCAAGGTACTGGAACCAGCAGCCTTTATGTTTCGCTGATGTTGCGGTCAAATGGTCACTTGACTATCGTATCCCATCTCATTTTAGACTTAGCGAGGGTCATGTCAGCATCAAGGACAATTCAACAAAGATTAAAAAAAAAGAAGCACTTTTGGTCCGAGAAATTCAGGCGGTGGAGCAGGAACATGTTTCTTCTTTGAGAATTCCATTTGGTTTCTGCAGAGATGAGAAACACACAAAACTTCAGGTGAGGAAGCGTTCCATTTTAGCAGGTTCGCGGAAAAAAAACGTATGTAAACGTTTCCTGCAGTTAAAATTGTTTTCAAAAAACACTTTAGAGCAGAACTAGAAGCATGAAAGTATGTCATGTTATGTCAGAATAAAAGCACAAGTATAGTATTTAGCACAGTATTTAGTTGACTCTCCAACAGAGAAGTAATATTTGTTTTAGTTACATCTTTTCACATGAACATTTGAAACCAATAAAAATCCATCTGTCTTTTAAACAGTCTAAATATTTTTGCTCATTTTTGTGTCATTTTTATACTTTTGAATCAAGATATATTCCTTCACAAATGTTTGTCCCTGCAGCCCATCAGCAGAGAGAAAGAGAGAATTGACGTGAATGACCCTCTAATTTTGAGATTTGGATGTAAACACTACAATACATGAAAACCATAACTTCTGGATGAAATCTTTAGAATGCAGATGA
>CAAE01007631.1:11329-63525 GCA_000180735.1 Tetraodon nigroviridis | reverse complement strand
TTGTTTTTCCCTTTACATGCAGGATTTTTTAAAGGTCATTGTGTCCATATTAGCTTGAAAAACAAAAAAAAAGCATTATACCAGTGTAAATCTGTATGTATGCCAAATACACGAAAAAAAAAGAAAATAATTAAGTTAGAACATGATCAAGAAAGAGAGACAAAATAAGTCTAATCTTTCATCATTATTATTATTATTATTATTATTGTTATATTATTAATATTATTTGCTGTATGGATTTGAATGAATCCAGGAAATGTGAATGCAGAGTGAATTTGATTATAAATAACAGAAATCAAATACATTTAGATTTAAATTTAGCAGAGGGTTTTTCAATGAGGGAATTCTTGGTATGCAGTTGTGACAAAGCTGCAAATCCTATATGTCTTTATTGTGAACCACAGCATATCATTGAGTTCATAGCAACTGTGAAACACTTCAAATTACAACAGAAAAACAAACAAAAAACACCATTATTGGCCTTCAACTCTTGAACTTGCAAAACTCCACCAGCACAAAGGTCATCCTTGTTTGTCAGGTAACCATAGTAACACACATGCAACACCAAATAACACATGGCTGTGTAGTTGTCCATACCTGCTCCACCTCTTTCAAGCTGAAGCCGATTGATGGCCTCAGCTTTCGAGATTTCAAGAAATTCACTTTCCCCTCGTTACATTCACATTGATAACTGTGGTTAAAGCTACCCGCCCTAATAAGCAGGTTTTAGACATCGTGTCTGTATAATCATAATTTTAGACTTGATGACACTCTGAGAACCCCTATTGCATACACAGCGGCAAGATGTCACCAGCTGTGCGAGGTTACACTGAGGCCTGCTTCCTTTTTTGCCTCACTTGTTTACAAGTCCAGCATGGCTTTTATGCCTATCAGGAGTTTTTCCCATTTCTTTTGCACCTGATGTGTACAGTATATACTACTGTTTAATCTAGTTAGGCCTTTTTTTATGAGCACAATAATGACAATTAGGGGGGCAGAACCTTATAGTCTATAACAGCCCTCTAAGAATGTCAGTGCACATACTCTATGCTGTAGTGAATAGCCTCTTTCTTGGTAGGCGCTATCAAAACACACACTTATATTTAGAACTATGCCAGCATCCTTTCTCATTACTCTGCAACATTTCCATCACCTCCCTGGATCTCTACTCTGACTCCAGCCCTCTCTGTTTTTGCCACTCTAGTGAGATATAGTGTGTCCAAAAACTCATAAGGTTTTTTAATAATGGTGCTGACTTATTTTACTGTAGTTGCAGAAACATAGACTGTAGTATGTGTTTGTTGGAAATAAACATTTGATGTATTTGAGGGACTGATGTCAATCATCAGTGTGGCTTTTTTGTGTCTTATCCCCCTGATGCACTAGCATGAATCACAAAGTTTGGAAGTTGACATTAGCTAATGAGCTTTTGCCTTTAACCCCATGATTTCCTTGTCGCTCATACAAAATAAGAGTTCCTTTGTCGCTCATACAAAATAAGAGATCACGGCTGTTTATAATTCACCTGTGCAGGAGACACAAAGCTTTCCAAAGACATACATTTTAACGTGAGGCAGGCCAGCAATTTCAAAGGCAAATTTAAAAGTAATCCTTAAACGCATATAAACAAACAAAACCAATCTTTCTACATTTGTAATTAGAACATTTTTTTCTTACTAGTTTGTGAAAAAGTATAGTCAAAATGGACTTGCATGGAAAAAAACTGCCCTGTTTTCCTTTAATGTGTAAAAAAAATGACATTAAATTGCTATCTGTGGAAATTTTTATTGTTAAACTCTCAGGATTAGTTTTAATTTAAAGATCTATTACACTCTTGTATTTAGCTGGAGAAACTGTAGTTTTTAAAATGATTTAGGCTTTAGGAAAAATTCTCGATGTTTCGCATGTTTGCTCTATTTTAGGCTCACGAAACAATGGTCAAGTTGTGAAAAAGCAATCTGGAACTTGTCACATACACCTTCCAACAACATATTATTATTTACATTGGATACACTGTCAATGAAACACCATAAAACAGAAATGCACATAAAGTTTTCTACGTTTTGACATGTATATGAAGCTGTGCTGTGTCTAAAATTGGCAGAAATAAATAGGGTGATGAGTTGAATGTCCTACCAAGATACTGTAGGCATATAGCAGTTTTCTCATCTTTGGGGTTTATAGGCATAGTTTTAAACTTGAATGTCCTTCAAGTTGTCACTTTTGCACAATCTTGAATACGAGTCATCAACTTTATTTTACATTTTTGCAAGACTCACTGAGGCACTACTTCTTTTAAAGATGCCAGGGCTGAGTGGATCCGGACATGAAGCCTGTTTTCAAATTCATAGCCTGTGTAATCCTCCTAAAACACACACACACACGCACACGAAATTGTTTTACAATTATCTGTCATGTTTAAGGTAGAGTCATAACAGGCATGGAAATATCCTACCTTTGCTTGAAGTAGCAGTGATCTTCCCTTTCCCACTGTCTGGATTCCAACATAAGGAAAACAACAACAAAACAACAAAAGTTCAGCTTGTGATCACATCCAATCAATCAAATAATGCTAAATTTTATCATTTCAACAAGTTGAGTGCAAAGGACAGACCTCTGACTTCGCAAGAAATATGCATCCGAGTTCATAGATGGCGTACGGTTGGACATATGAATTAATCTGTCTTGCGTACTCATCCCGAGCTGCTAACAATAACTCCTGTGTCACAAATAAAATACAGGTGTGTAAGTGATCGATACAGAAGCATAACCAAGCACATAATCCATTTTCTCACTGGAAATAAGCAATAAATGTACAAGAAAATCCAATTACCAAATTATCATTTTCAATTGAATAACAAAATCAAAAAACACCGCATTTAAGCATGATAAAGATGCTTCAGTTTGATTCTGTCTCAGCAACAATAAGCTACCGGTATTCAAATCTCCTCTTTTTCATACCTGAGTGGAATCCTTCGTGTTTCCAAGACATTTATGGACAGCACCAAGAAAAAGGTGTTTCAGACCTTTGCATGAACTTTCATCTAAACCCTGTAAAACTGGAAAAAAGGTCACATCACAAAGGTTAAAATGCAGCTTGGAGAAAATGCAGCAGACAGCTGACTTTGCTATGGTTGACACTGGAGCTCCAGTCTGGCCAGTATGAAGAACTGATTGTGAGAGGTTGCACTGTAGTTCACTACTGGGGTATCTATTGTATGTTTTACTAAAGCTTGTCTGTAGATAAGTTAGTCAGGCCTTTTTCACTTTCTCAAACCAGTAGGTCCTATTTTATTTTATTGTTTTCATTTATTTTTCACAAAGACTGCGGTCTTTTGTCTATCACATGAGAAAACTTTGCTCACTTTGACGTCAAAATAAAATTTACAGCCTTTCACTGCAGCAGTTTTGCATTATTTTGATTGACTTCTTGTAGTCTTCTACTCTGTGTAAAAAAAAAGGATACAACATACCTTGAATCATGATCTGTAGCTTAGAAGAGGAGCAGTTCTGAAGAGCTTTCCACAGATACAGAACTTCAATCACTCCCAGGATGCATAGGTCTCTTGTGGGGGATGTCTTTCTCAATCTTTCTGCCTGTAGACGAAAATCAAATTAAAATCACTCATAGTGTGGGTTTTCATATGTTAATAAACACCCCCCTCCCCCCCCTCCCCAACTCACCCTTTTGACAGCAAACTGCTCAATCTGGTTGTTCTTTCTTTTGAACAGCTTCTGCACATCTTTGAAAACTCTGCTCGCTCCGTTCAGGTCACCAGAAGCCCCCTGACACACTGTCAGACGTACACATTGACATATATAAAGCTCATCTTTTCTTTATTTCCGAACAGATGGAATGTAGGAGCAGCCCGCGGCTGCCGTAGGCACTAACCTCCAGTCAGGTAGGCGTAGTAGCACTGGGACCAACGTGACTCATCCTTCAGCCGTTTAAACGACCTGTACGCGTCTTCGAAATTCAATTCTATCATGCTGCACCAACCTAGGAGAAAGACACGGAGACACAACAGACTGACTCCCTCGCTAAAGCGGCACAGCAGGCGTCGCTGCGTCACATCTGAACGGACAAACATACCGATCTCATACAGACACACGTGCTGGAGCTCTCTTTGGTCTGACGCAAGCTCTAATGCATCGTGAAAACTGGCCAGTGCGCTATTTATGTGGCACTGTGGACAGATAAAGAGAGATCATCGTAAAGATTCTGTCAAACATGCTTTTGGTCACCAACTACGACCACTAACTAACTAAGACCACTACGTCTTGTTCCAGGTAAGGCAGGAAAAAACATGTGCTGTTTTATCGCTAACATAAAGAGGTAGAGTACCTACGACAAATAAGATTTATAGTTTGTACCATCTATGCGTAAATTAAGACTCTCAACTGAATTTAGCATTTATTTTAAAGCAAAAACACCTACCAATTTTTAAGAACAATAATATGTGGATTAACAGCGAGGCATAGACTGATGTAAAAAACAGAATCCAGTAATTTTTCAAAATAAAACATCAGTCAATTTCAGATAATAGGTAAACAAAATAATGTTAGTTAGTTATTTATTTATTCTGTGGCCCGGTTCCAAATGACCTACGGACCAGTACCGGTCCGCGACCCGGGGGTTGGGGACCGCTGCTTTAAACCGTCATCAGATGCCCGTCGTGCACATACCTCTAAGCGCTGGACACGACCCTTAAAAAACATGAAGAGGGACGAGTTGGGATAGACCACCGACTTTCTCTGCAGAATAGCTTTGGCTTCCAGGAGTCCTGCTTGCGTGTCGGAGCCGTCCAGAGCAAAGAACGGCAGAACTACTGTGTGGTACCACAAGAGGGCCAACCTGAGCAAGAGAAAAGGAGCTTGGTTTGATGTGCACGGGAACTGGGATTTACATCACATCCACATGAATCATTTTCACACATTAAGGAACTGAAAAAGCAACAGAAGCATACACAACAGCCCATTCACAAAAACCTTAGTTCCTTTTAGACCATCGCAGCTATCAACATAGTTTTCTATCAGTATTAGCGAGGCCTCCTTTGCACCCTTAGATCATACACCTCCACACTGCCCCTGCTCCTCTTTTCACACTAATTCAGGACCATCAAATAGTTTCATGTTAAATTTTGGTGTTTCTGCATTTATATTTCTGCATGTTTGTATATTTTTAATAAATATTTACTATTTTACATACAGTATATGGAATTATATGATAATATGGGTGCATCTATCAAAATGAAGAGTGAGTTTGGGAGAATGGACAAGAATAAATAAGTCTGCACTCCTGTTAGATCTGTTAAACTGCATATATTTCACATTTATTCCTGGTGCATATTGAATCTAGAAATGATACTACATTTTTTCTATCTCACCCATACTTCTCTTCATTTTTGGATAATAAATGCATCACAGACTTCGCATCACAGCCGACAGCTTCAAACTTAGACAACCATCATTGGTCAAACCATCCATCCAGCTTCTTCACTAAAGCAACTTACGTAGCCAGTGGTGCCTTCATGTCCTTGCTCTCGCTAGCATAGGTGAGAGAGGACAGACCCTGCAGGCGGTCACCTGGGAATCCCAGCAGGTTAATAATCTTGAGCAGGTGAGGCGGTACCATGGAGATGCACAGGTGGAAAAGGCCATAGCCAAAGCTGACAGAGCCCTTGAGCCGGTCCAGCGCCTCCGCGGTGACGCCGTTCTCCTCCGATACGTTGTGATTGGCATTGTCTGGTTCCTGCTGCACGGAAGAGGGCCGTGGACAGGCTTCCTGCAGCTGGCTGATGTCACTGTGGCATTTATTATACATTTTCCATGCTTTACGAAGGATCCAACCTCCTTTAATATAAGCTGTTAGAGACAAAACACTTTTGAGCTAAAATATTATGATTCCTTCCTGCAAAAAGCTTGGTGTTAAATATAAATGATTAACAAGGCCTGCGTATCAAAACAAACTCATTCGCACACATAAAGATGTGGGACTTTTTGTGGGTGTTTTGAATAAGCACTTTTTCATTTTGACTAAGGAGTTTTTGGGGTTTTTCAGCCCCAATTGTGTAACTTCTAAAATGTCTGTGAGAGCTGTTCAATATCAAAGTCCTTTACTTGTGTACGAGTGTATGCAAAGATGCCAAACAAATATTGCCACAGAACAGACTTTGAACACGCTCAGTTTGGAACAAATAACCATCTATGTTGTAGCGAAAACGAATGGAAACGACAAAACTAAAACCCCAGTTATCAAATCTTTGGTCCTGCTTTAATACGGATATGAACTGTTGTGTGTAAAAGATTAGGAGATATTTGTTTATGTTTGCTATGGCTGTGATCCGATGTGGATTTTTTTATGGTATTCAAACACAGCTCTGTTCCGTACAGGTTGGGAGATTTGTTTAAAGGCCTGTGATTGTGGATGAAACCAGATGTCTGACGAACGAGTGTGAGATAAGAACACCGCAGTTTGCTTTTAGTCGCAAATAGAGACTAGAGACTAGAAGATAGAGATCCTGATCTTGGATCAGCTTTAAAGCTGGCCATCAACCTCTCCTAAACATGCTTTAGTTAGAGAATGGTAACCGTGCTAATGAAACAGAAAATACCTTATGATATTTCTGAATAAAATGTCCTGTTGTGGAGAAACTCCTTCAGATTTAGCCCTGGGTGTGTGGGTCACACTCCCCCCATGTGCGTTAGATACAAATACCTGAAAGTTCCTGCTTGATGAAGGAGAGCACAGACAGGTAGACCTGACAGTCGGCAACAATGATCTGTCTCTGTAGTCGGTCCACCACCACGACACCTGACCTCTGGGAGTCCATCTGTAACACACAGTCACACATATTCTGCATGCCTACAGACACACACTGTGTTTTGCTCTTTAGAAGATTGCAGCAATGAGCTTTAGCTGCTTCCACACTCTTTATTTACAGGGTTGATGACGGGTTTTTTGTTAATTTATTGTATCTAATTGTCCGTACTATTTGTGAAACTGTTTTTTACTCACGCTATTTTTGATCTTGTTTCGGATCGTCTCCAAGACTCCAGCATTGTCGCCCTCACACAGTTTCTCTGTGGTCTTTAAGTCATCGCAGGCCATCTGCATCTTCTCCTCCTCAAATGTCATCATAGCGTTCTGCAGTACAGTGCAATGAAACGTCCTGTCAAAGCCAGTCATCCGCCAGTCGTCAGTGCATGCAGTTTGGCAAATATTGAGCTTATAATACCGCACGATGCACACAAACAAACAACACAAAATTAGCAGTCAAAAGAAAAAGCAGGTCAACGACTCTGCCAACGACCCCCGAGACATCCATTCAGGCCACGGGAATACTAATGCAATGACTCCCAGTTGACATTAGCATGCCAATGGTCAAAAAAGGGCTATATCTTCAAGCTCTGCACTGTAACGGATCAGAACTGATGAAGCCTTTTGGATAGAAGGCGAAACGTTTTCCAAAAAGAAAATTGAAACGTCCAGATGAACACAGAATCTTTTCTCGGATAACTATGACCTGGATGACTGAGAACCTACACAGACACCACAAAGTGTGTGTGTGCGTACATACACACACAGTAAAATAACAATGATGGCCAGAAAAGCACTTTCGCTAAGCAGATAAATATCCCCACATACTGTGAGTTAAATAAATATATCAAGCTCATAGCTCAGGGAAAAAAAGCAATTGTTCTTGTAACCAGAGGGTTGCAGGTTCAAATGGCAGGAAGGGTCAAGGGTCACCAATGCTCTAGGTTTGTGGTTGAGTTGAGGTCAAATTCACTGCAAAACAAAAGTGCAAATGCCCTCCGGGGGCACAGGTCCCAGCTCAGATGTGACCACCCACAGCAGCTGATAGTGGGCTCTGCCCCCAGCTGGGGTAAAGCCTGACGGTAGACGTAGCAGACGGTTACCTGCCACCACTGCTCTTCCTCTCAGCTGCTGGCGTCTACCTGTCTTAGGTGGGACAGGAGACAAGGACGTATTCTGAACCCACCCTGTTTCACAGGGAGGCAGCAGGAGGAACTAGGATTGGAAGCAACCCCTAGTCCACTCGCAAACTTACTCCAGGCCTGTGAAGTTGGTTTAAAGTTCATGATTGACTGGTCGGGAAAACCGGGTCCCGATGTTTTGCCCAGGAACACCCAGCCTCAGGTGTCCCGTCCATGCGAGTCTATTTCCTGTCCTGCTTCAGTCTCCAGTCTCCAGCCTCTACTATCCACCTTCCCCTCGTTGCTCGTTACAACCCTCAACCTGCGTCATGTCTCTGCGTTGGGGGTTTTAGTTACCAGCCTTCAGCAAAACAGACCTAAGCCACCTGTGTCATCGTTTCAGTTGCATTGCGAATTACATATGTCTGTGTATGTATGTGCGTGTGTGTGTGTGTGTGTGTGTGTGTGTGTGTGTGTGTGACTGCCTACCTGTGAAGCAGCACTCACCCTTGAGTGACTGCACGTGTGATCATCTCTGAGAGCAGAGATATTTTTGATAGCAAAACACACCCATTATGCTAATGGTTGAAATGATCCCATCAACGATATTGGTGGTGACAGCGAGGCAGATAATTTAACGGATGCGGTTCTTTCTCTCTTTTTTTTATGAGCCATCTCGAAATGTTGTGTACAACTATTGAGTCGTTATTCCGCTGCAGTGCAGACTATTCATTATGGATGAACAGAACTGGTGTGTTACGTTTTCCAGCATTTCCTCTTGCGCTTTAAAAGATGATGTTATAAGCAGGTGACGGGAAACTCACCAGAAAGCTGACAAAACTGGCACCAAAGCTCATCAGCGGGCTCTGAGTCCTACAGAGAGAACAAGAATGAAGCAGATGGGTCATGGCCATCATCCATAGCCAGAACAGGGTGCACATTAGAGCGCTTCCCCTAAAAGGCAAAATGTCTCCTATGTATACATTTCAGTGTAGCAGGCCACATATTATAGAGAGCTGATTTAATAATCATGGTGCTACAGCTCATAGATCATAGTCAGATCAGAGATCATCTACAGCTACAGCTGAAAGAACCATCAATGCAACACAATTCTTTATTTACTGATATTTTGATTCCAAGTTTTAAGGTTATGAACAAGTCATTGTTCAAATTTCAACATTATTTTTAGTTTGGGTTTTTTTTTTTTGGTTATATCACATGACGACAGAAGCCCTCCATCCCTGTTATCAAACCTGTATCTCCGGAACAGCTCGTCGCTCTCTTTAAATCCGTTGTTGAGCAGCATGTTGATGCCTTGCAGGGCCATCTCAGCATCGTCGATGTGCTCAGCCTTCCCCCCTATCTGCTGTCGCTGGGACTGCTCCACACCCGCCATTGTTGATCCACCAGCTGCGATGCTGTGGAAGAAGAAGGGAATGTTGCTCTGAAATAAGCCCACATGGGTTCCTTCCCACTGGAAAATGGAGAGGAACTGCAAATGAAAATGTTCCTTTGCGCTGCAAAAAAAGGATGGGGGAGAAAAAAAAGATGGACACAGAGAGAGCGCCTTCTTTCTCCAGCAGTGTGTGTCTGTGTGTGTGTGTATCTGTGTGTGTGTGTGTGTGTGTGTGTGTGTGTGTGTGTGTGTGTGTGTGTGTGTGTGCGCACGCACCTCAGGAAGAGGTCTCACTCCATCGTTTAGAAGACACCAAAATCCAGAGACGCACGTTTATCGTTGCATTTCCTGACGTTGGACAGAGCCTGACATCCATCCGTCCGAACCTCCACCAGACGCTCCCGAGGCAGCAGCATGTCATCAGTTACATAACGGGATGCCCGCTGCCTCGGCCAATCCACACCGCGAAAAACCCAGCCGGAGGATGGAGGGAAGACGGACGACAACCGCATCAGCATCCGCCGCTACCGCCCTCCGGGTCCAGCCCTCCGCGCCCAGCTTGGAGCTACGGACGCGCCCTGACCGCGACACTTCTATCCTATTTATTTATTTATGTATTAAAAAAAAAAAAAAAAAAGGAAAACAATATTTTAAGGATGGATGATTCCCGTTGTTTTTTACGAGAATTTATTTTAATAATTTATCGTCAAAATTGGACACAATGGACATTCAGTCTTTGGCTGCATACAATTTTATTTAAAAATACTAAAACTTGGGCGATTATTTTTAAATAAATATTTACTTAAAAAAATAGATTGTGCTGCATGTCCCTACAATTTCCTTTTAGATTTGAAAACAATAACAATCTTTTGAGGAATCGTATTGTTCCACAAACAATACGCATGTTAAAAAAAATAAAATAAATTATTTATTTAAGCTGGAGACATTATTTTCCTGTCACAATATCTCACAAAAGATTAAATAACGTCATTACGTTCCTCGAAGTATCGTTTGATGAAAAGTTCACATCAACAAAGGGAAAAACAAGAGCAAAGACAGTAACAATCCTTTGGAATGTTTGACATGACGGGAATTTGGAGCAACAAAGGTCACATTTTTAAATATATTCCAAACCTGTGAGATACTCCAAGGATTAATAAAGAGCATAGTGTGTGTGTGTGTGTGTGTGTGTGTGTGTGTGTGTGTGTGTGTGTGTGTGTGTGTGTGTGTGTGTGTGTGTCTCATGGGTGCAGCGTGGCTTGCATCCCGTCGGGGCTGTGTTGGTGGCAGGACCGGGGGGATCTCGGACCCTCGGAACCTTCATCCACGTGGATGAAGTCTTCATCCACGCAGGTTGTCGTCATGACAGGATTTCCCTGCCCAACGTGCCGGGGGGTCGTCAATGGGCCCCAGGCCTGCGAGGAACCTTTCAGAATAAGACAAACACGCAAAAAAGACGCGTTCGCTCTGAAACCGATCCAAAGGTCATTCCGACCTAGTTTACAACCCACAGGAGCCACGTGTTTCTCCCCTCCAACTCTAAATGGCCACGCGTGGAAACTCATGGAAAGAGTCAGAGATAAAAGAGGGAGGGGGGGGGGGAGGAGTGAGCAATGTTTGCGCGTGTGGTCCACTGAGCCCCCACGAAAGCGCTCCAGTCGCGACTCCATCGGCGACAGGAGACTTTCAGAGCGCCGATCGCGCAAAAACAGATCGTTTGCGTCCGTGTCGTGGGTGGTTTGACTCTGGGAACCCTAAAAACACCGATCTTTAGTAGAATAATAAACGATGAAGGTCGGAGACGCAGTTGGGGCTGTGAAGAGCCGCAGGGTGCTACTCGACGATCAGGTGGTTCCAGCCGTAATTGTAATAGAAGATGGAAAAATTCACAAAATCATCCCTCACGGGGACTTTTTTGCAGATGTTGAGTCCAAGGTAAACCGTTTCAAAAGTATTGTACAAATGTGTGATTCCAGTAATACATTTCATGCTGCCGCTGTCCCGACGCCCACAAGTTGCGCTTCCTGCGCGTTACAATTAAAAACGCGTCAATCAAACACTTCCAAAGGCTCTTTCCTGCGGTGGCGCCAGGTGTTGGATGTTGGGGACAGTGTGGTGATGCCAGGCGTCGTCGACAGCCATGTGCATGTGAACGAGCCGGGACGCGCCTCCTGGGAGGGCTTCTGGAGCGCCACCAGGGCCGCGGCGGCGGGGGGAGTGACGACCATCGTGGACATGCCACTGTGGGTCACGCACTTGCTCCTCTGCACTTGTTTTCCTGCAATAACATGTAAAAAAATGCAAACATTTAAGGTGAAGGTATCCAAAATCTAATCCCTGTCTGAAAATATAGGTTCTTTTGTAACCAGCGACATTGATTAACAAAACCTAAGACAATTAAATTATATTAATGGTAAAGGTTTTTTTTTTTTTAATGAATGAATTTACACAATGTAAACACAAGTTCATTCAATAGTTACAATACCAACAGACTTTAGAAAAGCAAATTAAAAACAAACAACAGAGGGGGGAAAAACAATTCTGGTGCGTATTACTACCATTTTAGAAGACACAGCTTCGTTAAAGAGTAGATCTGTGTCTGTTTGATGACTTTACGTTTCTTTTAAAGAACATAAAAAATGACTTCCCCTGGTTTGTTTTCAAATTTACATTACTGGAAACCCAGACCCAGCTCACTCAAAAGGTGCCCGGTTGTTGTTTAAATAAGTAAGAAGTCAATCAATATGGCTTTTTTTAATTGTTTATAACGTGTCACTATTTTTCCAAATTAGAAACAGCATTCCTCCAACTACCACTCTCAATAATTTCGACGAGAAGCTGCGGGAGGCGACGGGAAAGTGCTTCGTGGACACAGCTTTCTGGGGAGGTGTGATTCCCGGTAACCAGGTAGAGCCCATCACATCGGGATGAGTTCCGACAGAGCTATTTGTAAATAAACGACATCTGCACACAGCTGGAAATCCGACCCATGATCCAGGCCGGAGTAGCCGGCTTCAAGTGTTTCCTCATTCCCAGCGGCGTGGAGGAGTTTCCGCACGTGACCGACTCGGATCTGCACGCAGCCATGAGGCAGCTCCGAGGCACCGGAAGCGTTTTACTGGTGAGCACATGAACACCAACTTAAGGATGAAGGTCTCAGTCATGAGCAGTAATAGATCACTGCATTCAACCCCTTTTGTCCGTCTCTCACAGTTTCACGCCGAGACTGAACTGCAGCCGACCGCAGAGAGAAATGGTACCGTACCTGTTTTTAAAACTTGGGGTTTGATACAAGAGGTGGATGTTTGTCTAGAGAGTAAATAACATTTGTTACACTTTGATTGGCAAATATTGATCCATCCCCTATTTCATAGAATGAGTAGGGGGTCTAGTGGGCTTGTTTCGGGTTCGTGGGGGTCGGTTGGTTTCTTACTCCATAAAATACTCAGACTCCAATGTTGGTGCGTCTTCACAGAAATGTCTTCCCCATGCCTTTTCCCAGAATTCCTGCATTCAGACCCTACCCAGTACTCTACCTTCCTGCAGTCCAGGCCAGATGTAATGGAAGTAGAAGCCATTCGGATGGTCACAGAACTCTGCCTTCGTTACCAGTAAGCGCGTCAGCGGCCTTACATCCGATGATAATGTTGTACCAGGTCAGACGTGGTAGTATTTAGCAACACTTGGCAAACATTGCCTCCTCCAGGGTGCGTTGCCACATAGTTCACTTATCCTCTGCAAAGCCGCTGGAGCAGATCCAGGCCGCGCGGCAGGCCGGAGCACCTTTGACCGTGGAGACAACCCACCACTACCTCAGCCTGTGTGCAGAGCACATCCCTGCAGGGGCCACGCAGTTCAAATGCTGTCCACCCATCAGAGATTCCATTAACCAGGTAAGCGTAGCGATAGCGTCTCTTTCCAATATGGCTGTCGTGTCACTGTTCATGGGCTGATTTGCTTCTCCTAGGCGCAGCTATGGTCTGCGCTGAAAGCTGGCCACATCGACATGGTGGTCTCTGACCATTCCCCCTGCACCCCTGATTTAAAGAATCTGGAAAGCGGCGATTTCACTCAGGCATGGGGAGGAATTTCCTCTTTACAATTTGGTAAGTCAATCCAACAAACCAAAACAGGACCTAGTTACAAATTCAAAGAAAGAAAAGATCAAATAGGGGGGACAAATCGGTAAAAACCTTCATTTGTAAAAATACATATGGGGTAAACAAGTGAAACATGCAGTGGTGAACTTATCATTTACCCATGTGGCTTATTTTCCACTCATCGTCCACGTCGGCGGCTTCCTCGTTCACAGGTCTGCCTTTGTTCTGGACATCAGCCAGTAAGAGAGGCTTCGAGCTGGCGGATGTCGTCCGTCTGCTCAGCAAGAGAACAGCCCAGCTCTGCGGCCTTGACGGCGTGAAGGGCAGCCTGGCCCCTGGTTACGACGCAGACCTGGTCGTCTGGGATCCAGAGAGAGCATTTCAGGTTTGTTTTCCCCTAAAAATCAAAACCATCCAATCACACGGACTCTCACACTTGTTTGGAAATCCTTTTTTTTCCTTTTTCCTAGTTGCTAAATTAGGTGTTGATATTGCCTGTTGTAAACTGGCCTATAAACGTTCTAAAAGTGGCTGTAATGAAACATTAGCGTTAGGTCTTTAAAAGGAAAAGCTACATGAGTTGGATAATTGAAGTTTTCAAAGGCTGAGAACACACCGGAGGATTTTTGCCCCAATTATTTCTGACCAATCGGGTGTCGCAGATGGTCCCCCATTTTTAGGTGTGTGACTATTTTACTGCTCTAAAGCGAAATAAAACATCAAATGTGAAACAGTCTTCATATCTGATGTCTCCTACATTTTATAAATGGCCTAAGATTTAAAAATATATAAATATATTCTGGCTTTTATATTCATTTTAATTTCTGATGTGTTGCAGATTACGGAAGAACACATACATCATAAAAACAAGGTAAACACATGACTTCTCTGTCTGGTTTGGACATGTGGAGGTGGTGCAGATACATTTGAACAGACCTAATATCTTTGCAGCTAAGTCCGTACCTCGGCGCCAAGCTGCAGGGAGCGGTGCGCGCCACAATTGTCAGGGGGAGGCTGGTGTACCGGGAGGGCTCGTTTTGCCCCGAGCCTGTGGGCAAACACCTTCTTCTCCCCCAGAGGAAACATCCAACCCGGTTATGAACACGACCAAGAAACGCCTGACAAACTTTAACTAATGTCCTCTTTATAAGAGAAGAAGGCCAAACTCTCCCTCCCTCCTTTTTTTTTTTTCAAGAAAACTTGGAAGTACCGTGAAGGAAAATTATTTTGTTAAATAAGCAAATTAAAACAGAAAATACAAACTGCTCAAGAATGATACAAAAAATAAACAAATAAAGGAACATGGCGGCTTGTTTTTTTTTTTGACACTGCATGGTCTCAAAAACATCAACTTTTTTTTTTTACTCTGAATATTAGATGAGAAATGTATACACTGTCTGGTATTAAATAGATATTAACTAACTATACTAACCCTAACCCTGTGTTTGGGTTTAAGTCAGCGTTCTGTCCAACCCAACCTGACTTTATCCTGCTCTACTTTTCCTTGTGCATCTGAATTTTTCACATTTTACTTTAAAATGATTAAAAGTAGTGAGTAAAATATATACAGTACATATGTACTGTATATAGTTTATACTCTGACCCATTATAGGTTCTGTAGAAATGCATCCAACCAGTTTAGAAATTGCACTTTCTACCAAGATATTTAGGTAGATTTACTGTTTTTGCTGCTTTTGTTTCTCGGTGGTAGCGGTGTGATCTAAAACTGCCGTGTCGATGATCAATGGTCAATGATTAACTTCTGCTTCCTTATCTGTGTGAAGTGTGAACGTACCGCGCTCTCTGTACTCATTACCCACTGAAAGTAACGAGGGGGGAAAAAAATGCTGTGAGGTTCTCCTGACGCACGGACCTCACTGGTCAGACTGAGGGGTGTGGCTCATCTAGAGTTTAACTTTGGCTGCTTGCTCAGGATTTTGGGTTTTGTTTTCCTGGGCTCAACCAGCAGCCGACCATGTTGTCCGTTTCCATACCTCCACCACAATGTCTGAAGAAACCCTTAGCAGTTCCACACCGTCACATGTTTGGACCTGGACCGTCCAATGTTCCTCCACGAATTTTAGAAGCTGCGGCCAAACCAGTCATCGGACACATGCATCCAGAAATATTTGAGGTAACTTCAGATTTGACCTGTCAGAAATTAGAAATACATTTTAAAAAATCATTCATCAATGCTTTCATGGAACCTTGTCAACACTTCAAATTTATTTTTCTGGTTTCTGGTAGTTGAGAGTATCTGTCAGTTTGAGTAAAACTGCAGTCAGGTCATTTTGATTTTCAACATTAATTGATGAAGAATAATTTATATAATTTAGGATTAAGTCCAATGTTTATTTGTGAATAATCTCACACTATGTGAAAACCAACATAACCACAGATAAACAGATCCAGTGAATAAATAATGAAAATGACAAATGTAATTTATTGGCTGCAGATAATGGACGACATTAAAAGTGGGATCCAGTACATGTTCCAGACCCGGAACATAATGACTTTTGCGGTAAGCGGCACTGGTCACACTGCTATGGAGTGTGCCATCTTCAATGCAGTGGAGGCCGGGGAGAGTGTCCTGACCGCCGTCAACGGCATCTGGGGAGAGCGAGCAGCAGAAATAGCGGAGAGGATTGGTAAGATGTGGTGCACTTGCTTTTTTTTAACCTTTCTTTTTTTTTTTTTTCCTAAAACAAATGTCATCACAAACGGTTCTTGCTAGAGCACAGAACCAAAGGTTCCCAAAGATGGAGTGGCTTCCAAAGTGGTGTTGTTTCTCAATTTTAATCTGAACCACTTCTACCTGTAGCCAGAACAGTTTTAAATAATTTCTGTGGTTCAACAGTCAAAGTTAATTTGTATTTTTGTAAATTTTGGTACCAATTCTTGGTACCAATGAAACTGTAACAACTGTAACTTGCATCTATAGCCAATGAATAAAAGCATTAAGAAGATGCAAAAATAACAAAGTAAAAATTGCACAAAACAAATATAGTAGTTGTATAACTGTATGAATTTACTGTACATGTGGATTTTTACGCTTGCACAACAGGAGGCAGAGTAAACACCATTGTGTCCCCCCCTGGTGGCTTTTTCACTAATGCAGAAATTGAGCAGGTATTGATAATTGATCATTACTGAAACGACACCACTCAACGATTTATTTGGAGTAATAAGAGTTTTTGTCTGTTTGTTTGTTTGTTTGTTTTGGTAAGGCCTTGTTAAAGTACAGGCCAGTGGTGTTCTTCCTTGCCCACGGAGAGTCTTCGACAGGAGTCTTGCATCCTTTAGAAGGCATCGGAGAGCTGTGCCACAAGTGAGATGGCCTTATGGTTGCACCAGTAACAGAAATAAAAACCTATAAAACCTGTCTGCCTATCACTCTCACAGGTATGACTGCCTGTTTCTTCTGGACTGTGTGGCATCATTAGGAGGGGCCCCTCTGTGTATGGATGAGCAAGGTTCAGGATAAATCATCTTAGATTGATTGAATACAGTCTCTTGTTTTGACGGCAACATGAATATTTAATGTTTTGGATTTCTTTTCCAGGTATAGACATCCTTTACTCAGGCTCACAAAAGGTCCTTAATGCTCCCCCCGGAACAGCCCCCATCTCCTTCAGTGAAAGAGCCTGGTGAGAGAAACTGAACCGAGTTCATACTGTAGTTTTATGCTGTTTTGTGTGTGTTTTATTCACTTTTACATAAATGGAAATTAATGTATTTACAGCCAGAAAATATTTAACCGAAAAACAAAGCCTGTGTCATTTTTCTTGGACTTGAAATGGCTTGCTAACTACTGGGGATGTGACGACAAACCATCAAGAATGTGAGAAACAAACACACAAGCCTGTGTTTTGCCTTAGATCGACATGCACATTTTCTTGAATGTTGCACCATTTTCTCCTAATAGATATCATCACACTGGACCAGTCAATGCATTTTACTCCCTAAGGGAGAGTTTGGCCGTTTTTGCCGAAGAGGTAAGGGTTGTTAAATCAAACATTCACTGATCAGTTTTGCAGATAAACACTGATTTTCTGTGCCACTGATGTGCTGTATTTAAGATATAACACAGTGTCATAACAGAAAACAGTAACCTGCCTGTGCTTTTCTGAGTATGTTGCATGTTCAATAAGCAGTTGTTCAGTTCATGTTTATCAACTAAAAACAAGTATGAAGGCACAAATCTTTGTGTTAAAAATGCAATAAATATATAAGAATAAAAACAGTAGGTATTTAGGTATTTTAAAGATGACATAATGATGTCTGATTTTTTTTAAGTACCGGTATATAAACAAAAATATTTATTTACTGGATCAAATTTTTTAAGACACATACCCATATACGTTACATCAAATAGTATACATAATTTACTGTGCAAAAATGTACTCTAGTGTTTTGCATATTTTTAAATGCCATCAGATTTTAGCTAATTGTGATTTTTTTTTTGTGATTTAATAAAATAAATGATTATAACATTCATACATGTAAGCAGACACACATTGTATTGTTCATGACCTCCATTGTCCATCATTGATATTGAAGGAATATTTCCATGTTATTCATATTTTTCTCCACTGTAGACATGTGCTCAGCGTGTTACACAATCAAGTGTCACCCATATACACACCACCAAATTTTGATATTTTTAGGGTTTGGAAAATTCCTGGAAAAGACATAAGAAAGTGGCAGAATATTTCCACACTGGTCTAGAGAGCATGGGTCTCAAACTTTTTGTTAAAGAAAAGGTAAGGGTTTTTTCCCCTGTTTTTTTATTAATCTGTATCACCTTTTGTGTTACTGCAGTTTTGAAAAATAAATATCATTCTTGAAAATGATTCTTACAGAAAGCAAGGCTTGCCACTGTTACCACTATTGTTGCTCCTCATGGGTATAACTGGAAAGAGATCACAAACTACATCATGAAAACTTACAACTTAGAGATTTCTGGAGGCCTTGGACCATCTGTGGGCTTGGTGAGAAAGGATGTTTAGCCCACAAATATGTCCTATTCAGTCTCATTAAGGGTTTTTGTCTTTTTAGGTTTTACGTGTGGGACTGATGGGATGTAACAGCAGCGAGACCAGCGTGGATATGGTGCTGGCAGCACTGAAGGACGCTTTAAAACACTGTCACAAAAGCAAAGTGTAACATGTTATCAAGTGCTGTGTGATGATGGAAAACATTACACCCAGTATCAGAATTCAAAGACTGAACTGTAACATCTCAATCAACTTAAGGCGAACATTAGAATATAGAATAGAACGTGTTTATTTGTATCCCACAACGGGGAAATTGCACTGTACCCTCAGCAATAAAATAATAAATATTAGGAAAAAAATTACAGGAAAAGTAAGAACAGAGATAGAATTACTGAGAATGGAGTAAAAATATATATATATATTATAGAAATACTACTACAACTACTACTACTACAACAACCACTACTACTACTAAAAGTTTAAGATGAAGTATGTAAGTGTGGGGCAGATGTCGCTATGGAGATTGGATGTTCTCGCGGGATTTCAAAGTGTACTCCGATAACAGGGCTGGAAAAAATTACCACTAAAAACTGAAAAAAATTACCACGAAAAACAGAAAAAAATTAACACGAAAAACAGAAAAAAAAATTACCACGAAAAACAGAAAGTATTACCTAGAAAAACCACGGATTTTTATTTTTTTAAGTGAATGCAATACGCTTGCGTACAAAACACCTTATATCTTAGTCCATATTTGATTTAGTAAAGTTTTTTTTTAAGTATATAAGTTGCGTTTGTTTTGCGTTTTGTTTAAAATAAAGTTCTTCAAAAAAACGGCTGCAGGAAGTACGTCATTCTATATCCTGCACGACGTCTGTAGGTAAAGGCGGGTAAATCCTCGTCTGTTTATCAAGGGTAAAACGACATTTTAACGACATTTTCACTTCGCACTTCGAGCAGCGCTGCTGTTCCAAACTGGTGGCGATGGCGTGTAAACGAGGAGCTCTTATCGTGCTGGAGGGAGTCGACAAAGCTGGGAAAACAACCCAGTGCAAGAAACTGGTTCAGGCTTTGCAGGAGAGGGGCCAGCCCGCCGAAATGATGAGGTTTCCGGGTAGGACGTTTTATATGTTTCCCATGCTTTATGCCCTGTTTTAATGCGCCTGTTGTTGTTGATATAAACGTTTTTATTCCTGGGGGCAGACAGGACCACGGCCATCGGGCAGCTGATCAGCGCCTACTTGGAGAACAAGAGCGAGCTGACGGATCAGACGGTGCACCTGCTTTTCGCTGCCAACCGCTGGGAAATGGTGTAAGCCTTTTGACTTGCTGTTCATCTGGACTCTTCTGTTTTTGCTAAACGTTTCGCCTTCGATCCAAAAGGCTTCATCGGTTCTGATCAGGGAGCAGAGCTTGAGGATATAGCCCTTGTGGACCACTGGCAGGCTGCTATCTATATATGTCAATCTTTCTCCCCCCCCTCAACAAACATCAACAAAGTTGATTTTTTTTGTTTTTCAGATCACATTTTTATTTCAAGTATCTGTTGGCGTCATTTGAAAAAAGTTTAACCTGACTGCAGTGTGAAAAGTTTACGGCCCACCTGTGACCCTCACGCGCACGAGCGCTTGACCTCTGACGCTGCACACTCAGTGCAGGAGTGAAAAAGAAGATCTAAAATTTAAGAATATGATGGCAAACATGAAGAGACTAAGCGTGTAGTCACACACACGTGTATAAAGCTCTTTTCCAGTAAGGGCAGATCATTGTTTGGCCTAGTGTCGTTTCTCCCTGTCTTCGCTCTCGTTTGCTGTTTACACTGTTGTTGTAAAATGATCAGACCTTTCCCGGTGTCGTATTTTTCGTCCGGGCGTGAAGTCAAACAGGAAACCAGATCTGTAAAGCAAGAATTATTAGACAGTTGTGGACTCCTCTACCGACCTGGGCCATCGCTCTCACGTTGGCCGCTGCAGCAGAAGAGCGCTTCTCCTTCCGTAAACAGACCTTCTGAATATATGACCACGCCCAGGAGGCGTATCTGACGCTGACGTAAAAGTCATGAGGGAGTGACCTAAGATCTAGATGGAGGGTAGTGTGTGGCTACGAAATCACAGCTCGTCCACATTAAAGAGCTTTGAAGGTGGAGCTGCTCAGATTCAACCCGTATGGAGACATTTGCAAGTTCTCGTGCAATAATAACAATGACTTTTCTCACGACAGACCTTTAATAAAGAAAAAGCTGCAGCAAGGCACCACTTTGGTGGTCGACAGATATGCTTTTCTGGAGTTGCCTTCACCAGTGCCAAACCAGTGAGTCTTGGTTCAACCATTGGGAATGTGTCCCCTTCTTTTTTTGCGCCGTTTTTTAGGAACGGCGTGCGATCTCACACCCTGAATGTCATTTTAGGGCTTCAGCCTGGAGTGGTGCAAGCATCCCGACGTGGGCTTGCCAAGGCCGGACCTCGTCGTGTTTCTACAGCTCAGTCCCGCTGAGGCGTCGCTCAGAGGTCAGTTTGGTACAGAAAGATACGAGACCAGTGCCTTCCAAAGAGCAGTTCAGCAGAAGTTTCAACATTTGATGGACGATCCTACAGTCAACTGGAAGGTGTGGAGCAAGTGTGGAGCAAGAATGTATTTCGGCGTGTTTCCTATTAATCCATTAATATAATTTGTTTCAGGTAATCGATGCTTCCAGGAATGTGGAAGATGTACACAAGGACGTTGCGGCGCACGCTCTTAATACCATTAATAACATCCAGGACCTGCCACTGGGAGAGCTGTGGAGGTAAAACGGAGGTGGCACAAGGACTAACTTAACACCTCTTCTGTTTAGTGTACATATTTATTTCTACTTGATTCAAAAGCAGAAGACATTTTTAGACTTATAATTTCACAAGATTATGAGTCAAAATAGTGTCGATCACACTGGTTTTATTTCAAACTTAACCATCTTACAGGGTCCATTTGTTATCAGATCTCTGTGTTGTGATGACTCAATAAATATTGAACTGAATATGGTTCGGAGTTGGGAATGCAATCAGTTAGTACACTTGAGATTTCCTCCGGATAGGTCACAGGCTCCTAAAATGACTACCGCATTTACTCGCTTATAAGTCGACTCGCTTCTCAGACGGGCCCCAGCTTCACCTGGGAGACCCGTCGGTATTTTGTTTAGACCCGTTTATAAGACGGGAGGAAGGAAAGCAGGTAACGAGAGAACGGTGAAAAAAACAGAAATGAATAGAAGCTTATTTTTGGGTTTCGTATAGTTCTTCTACATCACTGGGCAGCGTCTGAGCCATGTGCGAGCGCCGTCGGAGGCAGAGATCGTGCCGACTCATGAAGCGGGTGCTCCGTCCGTACAGCGTAACCATGGCCCCGAAGATCCAAAATCCAGTCTTTAAGTTTACTCTCCATGTCTTTGTGAGGTGCCAGCACGGTACGCATTCCAGCGAGTGTTGGGGGAAGCGTTTCCTAGTTTTTCTTCCTTCATTCTCCGATCTCGGATCGTTTTCTCCGTTAGTTTAATTACTGCGTACGTGTCTCTGTTGTTTATTTTTGCCAGAAACAGTGAAATATCTGCACACTGTTCTGAGCAAACTATTTTCTAGGTGTGTAGACCTCGCCTATAAGGCGGGCCCCCCAATTTGAGCCCGAAATCTCGAGGAAAAATCCCCGTCTTATAAGCGAGTAAATACGGTATTTCTGTTATGGCAATCTTGCTTTAGGAAAACGGGAAAAGGCACCATATCATTTCAGAATATATATTTATAGTGCTAAGACTTAAATGGAAATGTGAACATGTGCATACAGAATTTGTGTCCTGAGCTGCAGCTTCCAGCACTCAGACGTGGGCACAGAGATTCATTCATCAGGCGCTGAACGTTGGGCTGACACGCAGATTACCACCACCACCACCACCACCACCACCGGACCGGCTCCAGCGCCTCCGGTAATATTCCTTTCTGATGCAGAGGAGGAGAGACGCCATCCGACTCTGAACAGTAAATCATGGATCTTCAGTTCTTCAAAAGGATAGGATCTCAAACTCTTCATCTTCTGAGTAGAAGAAACGCTCCAGCCTTTCAGAGTCGGAGAAGTCTGTAGCAAGAATGTAGATTTAAAAAAACCGACTGACGGACATGCATCAATTCATGGCTTTGCTTTGTTCTTTAATTGCCATGTCTCACTAAAGGCCCTGTAACTAAATAAACACATGCAGTTACGTACCGTATTTTCCGCACTATAAGGCGCACCTAAAAGCCTTTCATTTTCTCAAAAAACGACGGTGCGCCTTATAAGCCTTATAAGTAGTTTCTGTTCTATGCGCCTTATATATGAAAACATTTTTAAAATAGGCCGTTCATTGAAGGTGCGCTTTATAACCGGGTGCGCCTTGTGGTGCGGAAAATACGGTAGTCAAAAAAACCCTGAGATAACTCAAAACGATCAGATTCCTACTAAATGTGCTTTTGTTAATGCTGTTTGGCGCACTCCTGGCATTCTGATGAGCTTCAAAAGGTGGTCGCAGGACAGGAATTTCTAATTGTGCTAAAGGATTCCCAGAGGTGGCGTTCATCCGCGCTCTAATCTGAGGTCGGGGGAACCTATCGGCAGCAGAGGGCCGTCCTCACGCCAGCCAGTAAACGTTAAACAAAGGACTGTTGGTTCTCCTCACGTCGCTGGTGGATTCTGTTTTTCCCCAGAGTTGTCGGTCCCAGGACTATTAAGAAAGCAAGAAATTCTACAAATTAAGCTTGACAAGACACATTTATGAAGTACAAACTATTAAAACTATTTTTTTTCAGGTGACTGCCTTTTGAAGCTCACTGGGAAGGCCAACGGTCGCTACCATTTGTTATTTTTCCAACTTATCTCACATTTTTTGTTTGCTACATAATTCAATATATCTTGCTTCATAGATTTAATGTCTTTAAGTAGCTACAAAGCAATAGACATAAAGAAAAATCATGAAATTATATAATAAATAAAATAAAAAGGAAGCACGAGTGTTTTCTCACCAGGGGTTAGATTAATGGCATCCACACTGACCATATGGGAGGGCTGGCTTTCTACTAGCTCAAACATGGGCAGGTTGTCTCTGTTACAGGACAGCTGATAGAAAACGCCATTTATTTTTTTTATTTACTTTTAAAAAGTAAAAATGCTGCGTTACAATTGCCAACGAAGTGAAGAGATAAAAAACCTACCCTTCTTATTCGCATGCACCAGTCATCGAACTCGTCCTCCGTTCTGCAGAAGAAACCCTGGCAGGAATCAAAAAAAAGTCTGAATTATCTTAAACTGGCACATTTATTTCTTGCTTTTAATGCAAGCGACTTCTCAGGGGGGGACATTCTACAGTGGGACCACCAGGCCTTTTCCTCTAAAAGCACACCTCACATCTAAAATGGAGAATACACTTTCAACAATTAGAAGAGGTACAGCAGGGAATTATGATTTAGAAAAAAGAAGCTAGAAGCTGTCATTTCCCCTTGACATTTTTACCGCTGCAATGGATGGGTCCAGTTCGCAGATGTGCATGCGACAGGGTGGGTGCTGGCAATGGTAGGAGTCGTCGGTGAATGTGCCATCTTCACATGGGTCCACCGCTGTCTGAGTGGTGTGTGGGTCTAAATAGATGAGTTCTTCTCCTGGAAGAGAAAGGAAAAACCATAAATATTCCAAGTCTGGCTACTGTGTATTGCTAATATATTCTATTTCTGCAGAGCTGACATACCAACATATCCAATGAAGTAATGGGCACTGTTGGGTTTGCCACCAATAACACCGAGTGACTGAGGCAGCATAAAGCATTTCTAGGAGAAAAAAACCAAATACTGCGTCACCCAACACTTTCATTCCCAGAGTGCAACAAACTATCGAACAAAAATTACACCGTATGTTGTTTTTCCAGCAGTTTTGAGGCCCGCGCGTACAGAAGATCACACTAGCAAGAATTCAAATAGACTCATTCCCCTTATAGACAGCTCTAACAATTATCACTACATCACAAGACCCGAGCACGGTGGCAGCAGCGGCTGGAGCGTCCTGCAGTACCTCACCTTGAGCGTTTCTATGTAGGCTTCATTGATATCGGTTAAACCCAGCCTGAGCGGGATGAGCAGGACCAGGGGCTTCCACAGAGCTGTCTCCTCCTCGGAAAAGGCACACGCCCCCTCCAGATAGCCGTTGAGTTCCCCCACGCCCTCTGATGCCGCACAGGCTTCTGCTTTGTCCAGCCAGGGCATGCAGAGGCGTTCTGGAGGAAAAGAAACGAGGATCAGAACATTGGAATCGTTGTTGAGACCCGGCCTGTGGGAGACCTGAGGGAGCCGCGCAAAGGAAAGCGCTACTCACTGATTTCTTCGATTGACCACTGTATTGTCCATGGCAACGTGAACAACTAATTTGCTCCACGTGTCAAACACAACCAGCTTTCTGAAAAACACAGGACAGCACACTCAGCCAAACTAAAAACACAAGAAACGATTCTGCCGTGGCATTTTTCTCCTTTATTTGGCCTCCGGTTCATAGGGTGGAAGAAAGCCTGGTAGGGGTAACACAAGAGACATTTTTGTGAGTGTAGATAAATACAGGAGCAGGCTCAACTATCCTGTTTAACACTGTTGGACATCTGGCACAACAGACAGTGATGTTACTCCAAATAGGTCGTTACAACGACGCCTGGTGTTGGAGTGAATCTGCAATGACTCTACGTTTACATATGCTACCCTGACATCTTGAAATACTGGCCATCCCTATTTAAAGTGGTTTTATTCCCTCATCCTGCTGATGTGTTCATATATTTCTTGTCTTCTCTCTTTCAACTTTCCAACCCAGGGTTTTACTAGCATGGCGACAGCAAAGATCACTTCTGAGTTTGTGTCTTTTTGCAATCTTTTTTATCAAATTACCTACAAAAATAACACAATGAACACAAACCTTCCAAACACAACCAAGCCTCCCCACACTTACTTTAGAACCTGGGCCACTGTGTTTGGTCCATACCACTGGCCAATAGGCTTCCCCTCTCCGACCCCCATTTGGGCTGCCACAAATAAGAGGAAAAACGTTTAATGTCAGCCCTCCGTGACACGACGCCATCGTGACCTTCCGCAACACTTACCAATTTGATGGATGGAATAATAACTGTCTTTTTTATCAATGAATGCATTGAGAATGTTGACGTACTCGTGTCTTTGTTCCTCTCCACTGACCCATCTCCAATCTGACAACAACAACAACAACAACAACAACAACAACAACAACAACAACAACAACAGCAGGTATTTAAGCCCATTTATGTTTGATCTCCGTTGACGCCATGTCTGGTCTTGTTTCTGGAAAGGCTCTTACCTCTGCCTAAATGTCTGCACATTAACGCCTGCCCCAGAATCATCTGGCCACACCGCAACATGCACCCCCACCCTGTGTCCGACGTGGGCCCCGTCCCGCCTGTGAAGCAGGAAGCAACGGGGGGTGTTCGCCAACATCAAATCAAGGAAGAGCTTCCTTTACTTACGTCTTCACTCACCAATTGGGGGGAAGCCTTTTCTGTATGTGAACCACAGGCGGGAGGTAACGTCTGATAAAATCCCATCCTTCTCTGAAGAAAAATCACAAACACTGTCGTCAACTCTTTTTTTTTTTCTCTCCTGTGTGTGTGTGTTTCTAATCAAACCTGTAAGTGCGCTGTACTCTCTCCCTAAGATCCACACGGGCTCTGTGGTCTCAGGAAAATCTTCAAACTCTCCAAACCGAAGTGTGTCATACGTCAAGGTGGCTGAAAATGAGAAAATGAACCTCTGAGCAGACCGAGACGCTGAATGATCTTAGCTGCACCAAAAAAAAAAGAAAAACCCATTTTGTAGCAACATCTGCAGTGTTCTGTGCTGTGAGGCAGGCTGATTTCCGCCATCCACACACCCCACAGTTGTGCACTGACTTGATGACCTGTGACCCCTGACCCCGCCGACCCGATCAGCTCCAGCTTTGATTGCTCGCTGTAATTAACACGCGTAACATGTCTATAACGTGTCTATTCTTTCCCCAGTCTGTCATTCCTTCCTTATCCTCGTTCCTTACCCAGCCAGCCGTCAGCTGGAGCGTCTCCGCTCATATTAACAAAGATAAATTCAAGTAAAGTGAATTTCAGGACCGCCACTAAACGCTGGAACAACGTCCGTGCGGTTAAGGCTTGTTGGGATCATGAACTCTTTTAAATCCGTTCCTAAAGCTCGTTTTTACAGACCTGGATCTGGTGGTGTTTTATTATTTATGTGACTACAGTGGTGGTGTTGTTGTTTTTGCTTGCTATTTTTATTTTTTTAAAACACTGAGAGGCTGAATTAAAAATTGACCACGTACCCAAAGCTTATTGTTATCGTGATGATGATGATGATGATGTTTAACAGATTCCATTTCATCGATCGCTCATCCTGCATCTTAGTCTGTTGTTCTCTCTCTTTGGTAAAGGTCCATACTTTAATTGTTCCAGTTATAAGTTCACAGCCCAGTGCTAGCCGTGGTTTTCCACGTGTGAAAATTCTAGCACTATTACCAGAACAGATGAGTTTTATTTGACAGAAAACTCATATAAAAGTCGATCCTAAAAGAAAGACGCGTCGACGTTGGTGTTTTCGTGGAAAACCGACCCTACGCTAAGATCATTCCCGTCCAATTATCCAACATCAGGCAGGGAAACTGAAAACAATGGTGGGCTTCACACCTAACTGCACCTACCTAGTAAAAATGAAGCTATGGAGCTATATCTGTATCAAAATAAGAGGCAGTAGGTAAGCGAGAGTGTGCTGAGGGGTCGCAGAGACCCTGGCGAACAGTGGCCTCCTAACAGATGTGACGGTGACGGTGCTTCGCCCGAGATGTTGGTCTGGGGCGCAACACAACGATGACACAAAAGACGACTTATTCATAGCAAATCTTACCTGTAAGACATGACATTAACAAAATCGGTATGGGGAGATCGTACGTGGGATTACGCCGATATGTCGCAAGATGACAATGCAAGAAATGTGAACTATTTACAATCTGGAGCAGGCTTCCGTTGGTTAGCAGTTAGCTTTAAACAACACTTTAGCTAACAACAATACAAAGCAACACGGATTTTAGGCTTGACTGACAGCTAGAAACAGCAGAATTGCCACGTCACAGCAAATCACTGAGTACAGATATTTGGCGTTTCTTGCGTTCGGGTTATATTCGCCAGCTGTGAGTTTAAATATTCCCGTTTTAATAAATGTTGCCTACCCGCATCCATCCCGACAGTCTTCACTCTAACTTGTTTGTTGTTCTCTGCCGTGAAACTCGCTGGACCAATGGGAAGAGAGTCCTGCTGTGGAATTCTGAAAGAGGCGGAACTTATTTGTATCGTCCAATCAGATGCAGCAAAGATAGAAACAAGAGGAAATTAGGGGCGAGTACCAACCCGCACAACGCAGCAGCCCATCTGTCTGTCTATCTGTCTGTCTGTCTGTCTATCTGTCTGTCTATCTGTCTGTCTATCTGTCTGTCTATCTGTCTGTCTGTCCATCTATATGTCTATCTGTCTGATAAATAATACATAGACAGAATTTAGGATTGATGTCGGTGATTTTTACCCTTTGTGTGGTACCACACTGCCAACAATAGTTCTCAACTATACTCTTCCCAAATGAACAAGTCCTGGGTTCATGTCAGAAACCTTTTATTCATTTATCCACATGTTCATATTTACAGCCACAGATGACTCATTTTTCCAAGGCCACGTGCTTCGTGTCTTACAAAAGTGAAATCATTCCCAGATGAAGGTCTACTAATGCAGTGGAATGTTGTTGTAACTTCCATTAGTGCAGTAAAGTAGTTAAAAGGGAACTCAGTGTATTGGCTGTGTTACATTAATGAAATGCTTAAAATAGATTTAAACTGTTGGTTTGGGTTGTTAAGGGGGGAGGGATAGATTTAATCTAAGAATGTTGACCATATTTGTATTTTAACTGCATTACATTACATGCATTTAATTTTTACTTTCTTTTTGGAACTTAGGGATACACAGCCAGTTTAAAATGTTTTCTACAGTTCTCTACAGGTTTTTTACATTCATACTGGGGCAATAAACATATATCAAACGGTGGGCATGAACAGCCTTGAATGACATAGAAAAGCACAAACTAAAAAAGAGAAAAGGTCATACTTGTGGGTCATTTTATACAATCACTTCAAACAGTGAGCTAACCGTGATAAATAGATCCGATCATCCACAGAAAGAGGAAGACGCTAAGAAATCTGTTTTCTGCGAGGGCTTGTGTGTTGTCATCGACGCAGGCTCAGTGCAAATAAGTGTAAACATAATCTCGTGGTGCTGCTGCTGCTGCTGCTCAGAGGTCAACGTGTCTCAGATGGTCACTTTTCCCTGAGCAGGTACAAAACGGTAGCCTTCAAATAGCTTCCGAAGGCGCGCAAAGCGGACACCAGCCAGTGGGAGTCAAAGTTGGGGTTGGTGTTTACCACACACCTGGTGACATCCACCTGTGGCAGCAGAACGATTGATACAGCATCATTCCACAGCCCGAGAACTGGTTCTTTACACTTCTGTGTGAGGCTGCTAAAGCGTGCTTTGGAGCAACTGATTTTTTTTTTTTTTTTTTTTTTTTTAAAGTATGTTCTGATACTGTATTTTTATTTTAATTAATACTATTGCTGGTAATATGTCTTATCACCACCAGGGGAGCCAAAGGTTAGTTGGAATTTTCGCTCTTCCAGGTCTGCGTCCTCCTCCTGCACAGATTCCAAGCTATCACAATAAAGTTTGTGGTAATCAGTGCTACTCTGGGTGCTTCTGTCTTCTTTGTTCTTTAAACTTTCTTCCTTCTCCTTTTCTGTTATTCCTTTTCTTTTTTCAGCTAAAATAAAACTCCCAAGTTTTGTTTCTCTTCCACTTTTCTCTGCTCATGTTCAAGCTCGTGTTCATATCATGTGTTTAGTTTATTTATTTCAAGGGTATTCAAGCTCTGATGCATCCAGGTAATCAGAGTGGCAGCTGAGTTGCGGTTCCCAGGAACTTCGGAGGTGGAAGAGGCCCTCTGACTGTCAGCTGTGGAACCAGCTTCCTGAGCAGGTTTCACAGATCACATTCATTCATGAGCTACTGCAACGCGGAGTCAGGAATTCATCAGTTCTAGTGAAATGATGTGTCTGGATCTGGGGTGGTGTTTGCTATGCTGCTGTAGGCCCACGCTGCTGAGCTACAGAACCAAGAACCTTTTGTAGGTCACAGTTTAATTAGGACTTTTTCTGGCTTTGATGCTCTCTCTCTCTCTCTCTCTCTCTCTCTCTCTCCCTATAAACAATAATAAATTATAAACATATACCCTTAAAATTTTACAATCTCTTCCATTACTCTTTTTTATTCCCCTACTCAAAATTTACAAATTCATATTTTTTCAAATCTATTTTTCTTTTTATCTTAATTTTTTTATTAATCTAAAATCTATTTAAATATTTTCTTAAACTTTATATCTATTCAATTCAATATATCCCACTTTTTTATAACATAACTAAAACCTTTTTTACTTAACACTCTAATTACACTTTTTATATCATTAATTTTTTTTTTCCCTCTCTCCCTCTCTATTTCTATCTCTATCTCCCTCTCTTTCTGTTCCTAATTCACATCCCCACAGTGATGACTTGACCAGTTAATTGGCCCCAGGAATCTGCTCAATTTCGCTCCGTATTGTAGTATAACTATATGCATGCAGCGTTCTCTCCCCCCCCCGGCCTGTCTCCTCCTTTTTCTCTTTTCTCTTTTAATTAGCTGGCCATCAGCAGAACCCCCCCCCCCTATATCAATAACGTTGAATTAAACCGATTGAATTATTATTCCACATACCTACAACTTGTACAATTTTCTTTTATTTCTTTCGGGGTTTTTTTAACAAGAGTTTAGTTTTAACTTCCCAACAGTTGGTTAATTTGGTTCAAATATAAAAACACAAAGGTCCTCTTACCCAGCCCCCTCTCCTTTTCAACCAGGAGGTCAGGCTCTTGCGGACAAACTCGCCCATACAGTCCACGATGGTGTGGACCATCGCCGGGTGGCCGTGGCGAACGCAGTCCACCGCCAGGGCCCCCGCCACCGCGTACAGAGAGACCACTTTCCCCCAGGTCACACCTTCGGAAAATCAACAAACAAACAAGCGGTTAGACAGGAAGAGCTCCCCCATCCGTCAAGGACCTGGAAAACCTCCTTTTCCTTAGTTTTTTCTTGTTCGACTCATCCCTGATGGTGGTTACGGCTCAGGTTGCTGGAGGTTACCTCAAGGCCGGGCACACCGCTGGACCAGCTGGTTGCAGAGCCCGAGGAAGGCGTTTTTAAGATCGGGCACCTCGCCCAAGGGTACCTCGGCAGCGCTCTCCTTCCCCGCCTGCCAGCACACATTCCATCTTTTGTGCCTAATTTGTGTCTTCCGGGGATTAAACCCGAAGCCCTCCACTTCCTGACGCCGTGTCCTCACAGACTGAGCAACCCTACACTGTGTGCACACCATTTCCCACAACTTTTATAGACTTTTGTTGCCGCAGCAACAAAGGTCTTCGTGGCTCATAGACGCACATATTACAGATTTGTTGCTCTATTTTACTCGTCCACAACTTCCTTTTATCACACCGATGCCAGCTCCACACATTTAGATCCAAACATACAGCACAGAAATCTCCTTTTAAAGTTTCTTCTTGTTGAATAAAAATGTTTAAATAAGCCTGATCTGATTTTTTTTTTTCCGGCCCCGTGCCGATTGTTTTGTTCCACTCCTCAAGAAAACCTCAGGCGGAGGCTGGTGTCTGCTGTCCTTGGTCCGGGTCCAAACCGTCTCGAACAATCACTGGCCCAAGTTAACCTAATATGGTGTGAATGTGTTCTCCCCACGGTTACTTTCCTGTCAGGGGAAAAATGGCTCCGAAAAACAACGTCTGATTAGGTGAAGAGCTTGTAAATGTAGTTTCTGATCATTAATTTTAATTAACAAAGACAATGGGGGCTGTTTTTTTGTTTTTTAACTGTTTTCAACAACAGATTTCAGAACTTGGATAGTAAAAATTACTTATTTTTTTATTTCCAAGTCACTGTGAGCATGCAGATGTAAACGAAACATATCAGCTTCCTTCGTTTGCCTCGTTTACAAAGTGAACAGAGTTGGACTTTGTCTTACCTGTGGAGAAAATATCTGCTGCTACAGCCAGAAAAGCATCAGACATGATGCTCTCCGACGCCACCGTGATGTTGAGCTGCCGCGCTACGTTACAGTAGACGTTGGGCCGGAGGTGCTCCAGCTCATCACCTGGTCAACAGAGGTGAGAAATCAGTCCACAGGACCAGACCGTCTGCACTGCAGATCGCTAAACATGGCACAAGTTTAATTGTGATATAAATACTAACATACTCAAACTAAGACTCATAAAAATTGTTAGTAGCAATTAAGTGAGAGGGGTGGAAAGGGCAAGAAGAAGTGGAGGGAGGCATGGTGGTGCAGTGGTAAGAAGGAGAAGGAGAAGAAGGAGGAAAGAGGGATCTTTCTGGTGAAACAGTTAGTTTTTGTGAGCTGCTGTCAAGCCCAGGGTGCCTTCTGGCTCCTGCATGGAGGCCGCTGGGAAAGGCTCCACAAAACCCTTCCCCACCCCCGTGACCCTCCATTAGGAGAGAAGCAGTAGAAGACAAATAGATGGACTAAAAGAAGCACCAAAACTAAAAAAATTAACTTAAAATAAGTAAAAAAAAAAAAAATAGGAACGTAAGAAAATTAGGGCCAAATCAAGACAAAGCACCAATGTCGCCCTCTAGTGGTCGACGACAGTGGTCGCACCTGTTTAGTTTACTGTAGTTTCTTATGCGGATGAACGTTCAGGTGTTTATTGTTTCTCATTCATTTAGTTTTAACCTATTTAATGTCATTCTCAGCAGGGAAGCTAATAAAATCCTTTCCCAAAACTTTAAACTATGAAAGCGCGATGTCAATTGATTTTGAGTGCGACAGAGTGCGAAAGCGTTTGACTGTAAAGCTTCAGATGATTCCTGGCAAACAACGTGAGCTTAGCAGAGAAGCCGCCATGAAGTGTTACACAAACAGTTCTAGGGATTTCCAGTCGACCCATTTAAACCAAAGATGTGTTGATCACCGCAAGTAAAATCTCAGGACGGAGAAAAAAAGACGTATTTCGTTTTTCCTGCAGAGCAAATATCCAGATGGTAAATCAACGGTACACTGAGTCTCATAAAGGTCATCCAAGGAAAACACAAGAGGGGTCAATGATCTAATGAGACCCTGGGCAGAGATGTTGGACCCACCAATTTAAACCACCGTAGGAAATATTAAACTGTCATTTCAAAAGTGCTTTTTACACAGTTTGATGAGATTCTGCTTGTCTCCGTGCTTGAAAGAGCGCTGCTCAAACATGTTGATTCCTATTCCGGTTTTACTGTAACCTCATACTAAAACCCGAGGTCTAAGCCTCATTTCCATGAGATGGGAGCTCCTACATCTAGAAAAGATGTTTAAAACATAAAAATCAGCCTCGCTGCTCCAGTATAAAATGTGCGCTGGTTTAAAAAGTTTAAAATGCATGTGTGCACATGGACGTATGCACCCTGCTTTGGATTCAAATTTAGAATAAACCGATAATACTTCATGATTGTGAACAGAGTCCAATTCCACTTTTCTACCAAGAGAATAAAACGTCTGTCTTTCCACACATTCACACTAAAAAATGCTTTTTTTAGGTGCAAAACGATCTAGTTGACTCTGAAGCCCTCCCGACGGACCCGTCCGGTCCTCTACTGACACCTGCGTCCGTGTCCAGGCCTCCGGCCGAGGGCGTCCTGATGCCGCCGGACCTGACCGACGCTCCTATGATCCAAAGAGGTCTCAGGTTGACAGAACAGCGAAACACCGATGATGGGGGAGGCCGTTCCAGCCACACACACCCCTGAAGGTAACACTGAGGCTGTGTGTCCCAGTAGAGGCCCCCACCTTCCAGCACCCCTCCCAGGGCCTCCGAGAAGAGCCTGGCACTCCGACACAACAGCGAGAGGCCTCACGCTGACCCGAAGGCGCAGGCGGGGGAGGCTGGGGTGGGGGCGACTGCCTCTCTCACCACTGGCAGCTCCAGAGTAGAAGAGAGTCCAGCCACTTTTTCAACCTGACCTTTGACCCAGGGCCTGCTCATGGGGGGACACCCCACCGGGGGGGGCCAGGGCCCCGACAACAGAGCTCCTGGGACCCCCGAAGGGGACGCCTCCCTTCCATCATCTTTAAATATGTTAAATTGTATCACTGAAGCAAATTGGTTCATTTATTCAGTTTCTTTGGAAGTTGGAGAAGATTTTTTAATTTAATTGTCAACAAAAATCTTTGCAACCTCATGTTGCAGATCCCAGAAGGGACCATTTTCCCATGAGGGTTCCTTTGTTTGTTTGTTTGTTTATTTGTTTGTTTGTTTTGGGGTTTTTTTTTAAGAAACGTTGGACTACACTGTTTATGGGTTTAGTATCCAAATATTAAGAAATAGGACATTAAAAGAACCCACATTTTTACATTTTTACCACAGATCATTATTATTTACGCAAAAATGGGCTGGAAAAAACTATCATGCGCTTTTCTGCGCACCCACTCCACATGTACACACACTCTCTCTCTCTCTCTCACACACACACACACACACACACACACACACACACACGTAGGTAAGAATGAAAACACAGCTGATCACCGTGCAGGACCTGAGGGGATGGCTCACCCAGCCACAGCAGAACCGCCGACGCTTCTCCCAGCGTCCCACCTGACGCGGGCGGCCCGTTCTCCGCCTTGGACCAGCCGATCCCGGCACGGTTCAGCCTGGAATGGATGTAGTCCCTGCACAAAGCCTTGGCCTGGGACACCAGCTCCTTGTCAGTGGGTGAGCGGTCAAAAACCTCGGCGGCGAACATAGACGAGCGGCGCAACATCTCCATGTCGCCGTCATCGACCAGGGGCTGCGCTGCGCGCCGGAGGTCCACTTCTTCTGCTTTCTCCTGATTTATTCCCTTTCTAAACGATAAAAAAAAAAGAGCTGTGGAAATTATTTCTGCCCAGCAAACTCGCGGATTACTTTCTAAACCCTGGCGAACGCGCACTCTCCTGCAGGATTATTTTTAAAACAAAGGAAAGAAAATTCAGATAAAAACCATCATAAGTATAGAGCAGGCACTCGAAACATTCGTCCGTTCACGACCAGTATGCCAGAAATCGGTTCAGAAAGATCCAAAGCACTCTTTTACCGAGGCGCGCCACGCTGTCATCCTCCAGAGCGCATTTACCGCAACAGCGCGCACAGGACCCCGACGGCACCATCTCCTGACGGTCTGACGGGCTCTCCTTCCTTCTATGGGCACTGGTTGTGTCCTCAAGAGGCGGAGATACGCAGACAAACCTCGCCCCGTGTCGTGACAGCACACACGCACGGACGAGCCCGTGCGCCTCCTCCTGCGCCACGACTCGGTTGAACCAGGTTTGGAAACGGACGCGCTCAATCCTGAGAAGGAACCAATCCAAAAGTTGCAGAATAGTTGGAATCCAAATGTTATTTGTGTGTGTGTGTGTGTGTGTGTGTGTGTGTGTGTGTGTGTGTGTGTGTGTGTGTGTACGGGCGTCAAAAGCTAGTTCTAAAGTTAACATGATTTAAAAAGAGAATTGTTTAAGACAGAGGTGGGCAATTATTTTGCCTGAAGGGCCACATTGTGTTTTAGATCTTGATGAAGGGGCCAGCCCCCAGATGAGGATTGGAGGTTAACTAAAATATGTGCTTGATGGATTATTAATATATTAGACTATTAACATGGACTAGAACATGTTAGCATGCTAAGTGAAGAAGGGGGTTGAACTTCTTTCCAAACAATAAAGCTAACAACCTTCTTAATTTGGCTTGTGAAAACCTGTTGTAAAGGCTGTGTGGGCCGGACTTAATACCACCCATCGGGCCACACGTGGCCCCCGGGCCGTAGTTTGCCCACCTCTGCCATATATGGTACCAGACAACTGACAGCATCATTTAATATTATTATTCTATTTTTTTGAAATTTTATGTCAGATTTTATGACACATTCTGTTTAAACCGGTCACCTCTAAGCGGTGTGACCTGGAAAACAGCTCACAGCGGCTCACCTGCCTCACCTGTCTGAACATGTTCGTATTACCATTTCACACCCCTGCTTCCAAGAAAACAGAAGGATCAGTGACACATTTAGATGAACCAATATTGCGTTTTTCTGCCCTTCCTGATGCTGTTGCTGCCGGTCCAGCTTCTTGTGCTGCTGGGAAGCCATGTTGTTGCTGTTTTTTATTTTCTTTGACAGCTTCAAGTCTCCACACCCTTTCCCGTTGCTGTTGGAGCGCCTGCCCCTGGCAGACGTGTAATTCTGTCATTAAAAAGAAACTGGTCGCCACGCCCAGGGCCGACCGTGCGCTGACACGTGCTGGGAACTGCTCGGCCTTGTCTGGCACCGATTAACTGCTAACTGGGATCCAAGCGATGCTGCGTGGATAACGCCAGAAGCTCGGAGTGTGTTTTATCACCCGCATGGCACTAAATCACACCGGTTATATGTCTAAACACACTTTGTGGCTGGGACAGATAGTAAACCCTGGACAGAAGCAGTACGTGAGGAACACCCCACCTCCGGCCTGAGGACTGAACTGTGTCTGGCAAAGGTTTGGATTTTAGGCCACACACGATTCAGCCACAAACGTAGGTGCAACACATCAACGCAACTTCTAAATATTGGCTTTAAATGTGGGGTAACTGAAGCTATTCCACACATATTTGCGGAAGGCATGTGCTTCATTAAAAACAGGCTCTCTTCTTCCAGGGGAATGTGCGGGGCAGAGCCTTCAGCTATCAGGCCCCCTGATCTCTGGAATCAGCTACCGGTTTGGATCCAGGTGTTTCCTTATTGCTCCAGTCTTGTTATTCCTCCCGCCTTCCTGATTCTGGAGACCTGGAGGACCACGGGCTTCTTTTCCTTTTCCAGCAGAACCTTCTTCTATGTGGCAAGCTGAAGCCCAGGGTGTTGAGCCTTAAAAATAACTGAATGTTTGAGTGAGTAATTTGTTTTCTTCTCCTTTTTCTCCCTTTTTTTCATTAAGGTCAAAGGTGTTTCTTCATTTAACTTTTTGCACTATTTTGCACTTAGATCCTTTTCATGTTGAACACTTTTTCATTTTAAAGTCATTTTGAAGGAGCCATGGTATATGCACATTTTATTGCTATTTAATAAATGATTAACTTGTGTTACAATCATTTGTGTTCATGTGTTTTAATGGTAATAAATAGCAATAATACATTTTAATCCTAATATTTTAAAATCCAAAAAACAAATATTGAGTTTGTTTACCTTAATACAGTAAATTAATTTTGAGATGACAAGAATACAAGCCTCCCAGAGGCAAAATCACATCGGGATTTTGATCTGCAAATAAATTTGATTTGCTTTGAAATAATCCCACGATGTGTAAAACAACTATTAAATAAAAGGACAGACAAATAATCATTGAGTACCTTTTATTCGTTAGGTTTGTAAATGAGCAGGACTACACGTGCACGTAGGTGTATCGCGCTGACGATGTTCCAGGAAATAAATAGGAGGAAGAAACTGCACATCAACTCTGTAACGTTCAGAGGAACTGGAGGCAGGTATCCCTTTTCCTGACTCTCCAGTGGCTCTGTGCAATCACACACGCCTGCGTGCAAACACGCGCACAGAGGGTGCAACTCCCAGCCTCCGCAAGCAAAAAAAAAAGGTTCATGGTCAGATGACCGTATTACCGCCCTCTCCCCTAAACCCCATTAGGTCAAAAAGCGACAAAAACGTCTTTCACACAACTTGATTTTAGAAATAAAGGAACTTTTACACAACTACACACTACGAAGCGTTTCACCATGGTGTTTATCCCCATATACACACACACACACGCATATCTCTGATGACACATTCCAGAGAAACGTAGCACCACACTGTCCACGAGGTCAGGTAAGTAATCTGACAGATGCAGAAAAGCTTAATAACACTTAAAAAAATAATATATATAAAGTTCCTCCCTCTCCCCAGCAAAGAAAGGCTCCTGCCAACGCCTCCTGTTCGCACGTTTACTCCCGACGCCCACGATCACTTCCCACGGACCTTCTCCTCGCCTTCGTCCCCCGGCCTGGCACCCAGGCTTGTCCCTCCTCCGTCCACGTCCCGTATCCGTTTGCTGCAGCCGCTGCTTCAAAAGAGCCTCGATATAACGAAAGCGTTTTTGGTCCCCGCCGACGACACCGTTCCCAACCGGTCACACATGAACGCAACACTTCTCAGAATATGTCTCCTCTCGTGATAAGCCGTAAAACAAAAGATGAACATTTACATAACGAATGAAGAAGCAGAGCCCAGGCTATTCCAATCAGATCCCTAACACTAAAAATATTAGCGCTTAATCCGACAGCGCAGAGCGACGTCTGCTCGCCGCCTTCCCTGGAAGCTAACTGTGAGAACCCGACGGACGGCGGCGAGGCCCAGCCTCCAAAAACACGCCTCAGTCTCCGTTCACGTCCGCAGGACCTCCCTTGGGTACCAGCAGACTCATCCGGCCCGTCGTTCTGGTGCGCTCTTGATCACCTCCATCCACCTGAAAAAAAAAAAAAAAAGGGTGACAACGGTAAATAGTGACGGTTGTCATGGTGACGCTGCTCGTTCCACACCTACCTTTCAAAGGTATATTCACTTTCGGCCCTGAAGAAGTACACGTGGGACTTAAACTGGAGTTTGAAGACGTACTCCTTGTGGATGCTGTCCGACTCCTCGGGCGTGCCCACGGTGTAGCCCAGGAGCGGCAGGCTGGCCAGCGGGAAGTCATCCTGCCACAGAGGGACGTGTTTGGAGATCATTGAGAAAGATCGCATCGAAATGGTGTGCTCTGATCCCAAAAAAAAAAGAAACAAAACCCAACAGTGATCCATGTCTGACCTGGTGAGTCTTGTAGAAGAACAAGCAGAAGTTGGTGAAAACGACCCAGAGCTTCTGCCAGCCGTTACTGTTCTTGAACTTCCTCAGGAGGTAGCCTGACAGCTGGTTCTGGAACGCAGACGAGAATTAGTGACCAGAATAAAGGTCATGACTGCTGTGTGTGTGTGTGTGTGTGTGTGTGGATTTGCTAACGGTTACAAACGCAGGATTTTGGGTACCCCAACCGTATCTAAAGCAGAGGTGGGCAAACTAAGGCCCGGGGGCCACAGGTGGCCCGATGAACTGTTTTATCCGGCCCGCACAGTCAGCAATTTCTCCAAGAGCCAAATTAAAAAGTTCTTCAACATGTTTTATAGTCAATAGTCCATTAAGCAGGATTTTCAGCTAACCTCTGATCCTCATTTGGGATGTTAGTTTCCTGCACCACCTGACCGGCCCGTTCATCAAGATCTAAAACCCAATGTGGCCCTTCAGGCTCAATAATTGCCCACCCCTGATCTGAAGTGTATGAGTGGCAGTGAAAGTGGTCTCACACACACCCACACACACATCTGTTACATAGTCAACGTGCAATAATGTGGCAATTGCGTAGAAACCGCGCGAACTTCGCCTCAATGCCAGTGAAGCTTGACGTTTGCGAGGGCAGACAGCTCTGGAAACTTAACTCCAGATGATAGACAAAGTCAATAAAGTTAGAGACTGTTGGCCACTCCCAAATGTCTGTTCTGAACGGACATTTGGGAGTGGCCAACAGTCTCCCTAGGAATTTATTCCAAGGAAACACTACTGATATTGTGCAACTTTTTTTTTTTTACAAACATGCTTAAAGCAGCAACAATAGTTGTCCATTGGTGAAATGAGCTTGAACGCATGATTATAGTCGTATTTTTGAAATTCTTACTCCTAAATAATCACAATGTTCTAAATATGCTAGTTTATAAACGCTGACTTGCTCCACTGTTTAAACAAACCCAATGTCCAGCTCAAATCTGGATAATCCAAATAGAATTTCCATTTCCCAAAAAACCATTATTGGCCTCTTTTACAGTGCTTCGTTATCTTTGAGGCTTGTACCTGGTTCATGCGCAGATAATCAGTTAGAGAAAGGTTCTGGTTCCGGTACCAACAAACGTGTGTGATAGTGTTGGGTCTCTGGCCCTGACCGAGCAGATAGCGAGGAGGAAGCTCTGGGGAGCCAGCCGAGTCTGAGAGGGTGCAGAGGCAAAAGAAGAGTGTAACCAGGTCAGCTGTTAGTTTGCGGAGGGAAAGGTGGAAAAGCCAGAACAGTTTGGGTTTTTGTGATCTGTGGGGGGGAAAGAAATGTTAGCGGCAGAAAAGATTCAAGCGCGCACACGCTGGAGGAGAATCTGGCCGAAACGGAGGGTGAAAGTCAAGACGAGACATGTTGGCACGACATGCTGCGCAATCAGGACTCAGGAGAGAGGGACGAGACCAACTGGTTAAAAAAAAAAAAGAAAAGAAAAGAAAAGAAAAGAAAAGAAAAGAAAAGAAAAGAAAAGAAAAGAAATATCCAAAGATTACCGCCTTAGAAAAACAGAAAGGTGGAAATAAAGAAGCAGAAAAGAAGTGATGAAAGGTGTCTGTTAATGGCAGTCGCCGCAGTGGGAAAGGCTTCTCAGTCGGCTAATAAGACGTTCACACGCGTGCGTGTGTGTGTGTGTGTGTGCGGGCGTGTGCATGCGTGCGAGGTCACATGGGCAGAGGAGGAGTACCTCCACAGCCAGGCTGTGGTCAGACATAGACACGCTGGTGTTGCGGTGCCAGCACACATGAATTGTGGTGTTGGCACGATGGTGTGCCTGCTTATCCAGAGATGTGCGGGAGGAGTTAATGTCCTCCTCCGACTCCTGCTCCACAGAAACCTCATCAGATGATCCTGGGAAAGGGGGTGCAGGAGAGGAAGGGGTGCGGAAGAAAAGGATTAATATGCCATAGTCATTGTGCATTATTGTTTAGGGGATGATAAAAGAAATCAAAGGAAAAACCAGGAAGGACAATGTCCACCTTCAGCATCGTTAGGATCTCAGCAGGGTGTAAAACTCACGGTTGGAGTGATCGCCCAGTCCGCCATCGAGAAAGACGCTGGACTTCTCCTGAGACGTCCTCGCCATGTCAATGGCCATGTTCAAGTCCTCGATCCACTTCCCCATCTCCACCTTGGAGCTGAAATCACCCCCCCCACACACACACAAACACACACACATATACACAGTTAAAGGGAAATGCTTCCACGGTCACTGGAGATCATGTGACCTCTGCTTTCACCTGGCAGCGACTACAACGGTTCTCTGAGCTGAGTAGATGGTGAAGCAGTGGGGCACCGACCACTCGTTTTCACTCTCCTCCACCTACGGACAGAAAAGAGAACGTGAACCTCGAGCGTTCAACGTCCTCAGAGACATGGACGCGAGGACAGAAGGGAGCGCGGCTCAGGTTTCAGACACACCCGTCGCCAACAACAAGCGTCAGCCCTAACTTGCAGATATGAGGTAAACAGGAATATCAGCGGTCCAGCCGGTAAATCAGCCGTGTACATCCCGAGCATGGGAGATGGTTGGGAGCCCACGAGAAAAAAAAAGAAATGTTGAGAATAAAGTCGAAATAGATCATCGGGACGGGACCCTTTCAAAAACAAGTACGTTTGTGTTTGTGATGTGCCCAAACGGGATACGGAAGCTTAACAATGCCCGAAACACTGTCTTTTCCTTATTCGTGCTTCATGCCCGACTTATTTGATTTGACAGCAAAGCCAAAAACTTCCCGTCAGCACCGGCACGTGCACGCGCACGCTTGATGTAACAAGTCCGACAGAGTCCTGATCCTGGTACCGACTGTGTGTCCGAGCCAACAAAGGAAGGATTCGTTGATATTAAAGCCGAGTCAGAAGTACAATTTCACCAAGTCATGGTAACGTCTGCACGGCATTTCGATTTTATTCTCGACATTTCAGCATTATTCTCAACATTTCGACTTTATTCTTGACATTTTGCCTTTTATTTAACATTCAATTTCAACCTTTTTCTCGACAATTTGACTTTATTCTCCACTTTCTACTTTAACTCTATTCTCAACATTATGTTTTGACCTTATTTTCGGCATTTTAACTTTATTCTCGACATTATATTTCGACCTCCTCTAATTTTTTATTTTTTTCTCAAAGGTGGCCCTAATCCTCTTCCATACACCTAACAAAAGCTTGGGAGAGGAGGAAGAGGGTTTGGGTATCCGAGCTGGCAGAGCTCAGAGGACTTACCGGTGCATCCAGCACTATGAGCTGCAGCCAGGAGCAAAAGCAGAAAAAAAAGCCAGGTTAGGAGAGCAGACCCCTCCCTTCTCCACAATCAGACCAGACTGCCAAATACTCATGCACGTCTCCCCATCAGGTGATACTCACTATCATTCCGTGCAGCGGCAGTTGGCCGTGTACTTTGAACTGATTGGTGGCCGTGACTCCTTTACTCGTATAAAGAAGCATGTCTGAGAACTGAAAACAGACAAACACAACCATGCAGCTGTAAAACATCGCTTTCCCCCCACAGTAGTTAATGACTGCTGCAGTTTGGGTTTAAAAGGAGCTCTGTACCAACCAGGAAAAACATTCTTTGCTGCAGCCCTTTCTTGGTGAGCTTGTACAGACATCCCTCGCGTATGAATTTCTATGAACAAAGACATTATTGAGCTCCACTGTGAACGAGCACATCTCAAGGAGAAAGAGAGAGACGTAGGAGAGGTAATCCAAGAGTAGACTGTGTTCATCTGGACTCGTTTAGGGCTTCCTTGAAAACGTTTTGCCTTCTGTCCAAAAGGCTTCATCAGTTCTGATCTCAGGTGACGTTAGCATGCTAATAGTCCACAAGGGCTGTATCTTCAAGCTCCCAGTCAGATGAGAAGTCTGATGAAGCCTTTTGGATGGAAGGCGAAACGTTTTCAAGGAAACCCTAAACAAGTCCAGATGAACACACAGTCTACTTCTGGATAGTTCTGGATGACTGAGAACCTACACAGAAATAAGAGAGATAAGACAATTAACGAAGACAACAGTCAGTAAACACGGAGCTGGACCTACTCTGCCGGGTGCTGTTAGATTCTCGATGCCAATCAGGTCCCTCTGCAGCTCGGTCAGCTTCTGGAAATTTTCCAGTCGGATGAGACTGCTCTGGAGCTGAGCGGCGATGTCGGCTACTTCCTTCAGAGCCTCTGTAAGCATACCAGCAAACTGGGCTTCACGCATATACGAAAAAAATGACATTGTGTCTGAAAGAATCCCAAATCTCTATCCAAAAAATATCTGGATATGCAGATGCAGAACGCCGCTGACCCTTGCAGTCGTCGTGATCTCGGTGTGTGGGGGAATAATGCTTGCACAGCCGCTCCAGGATGAGCTTGTAGTGCATGAGACGCTGGATGGGCTTGAGCAGGAAGGTGTTGAGCGGCAGGTAGCAGACCTTCTGCAGTTCAAACTCTTTGTAAACGGTCTCCAGCTTCTTCATCCTCTTGGTAGCCTTCTCCAGCTCTGTTAGCACCTCATCGTGCTTCTGCAGGTAGCTGGTGAACTCCTGGTGAAGACAAGATGGCCGGAGTCAGGGCTGGGACCGCGCGGCTCATCGGGAAAGCCGAACCCCCCCCAAAAAAAAAAAAACCCCTCCCCACCTTCAGCGCGCACATGTTCCTCAGCATCACGTCACCGATCCTCTGGCAGTCGCCTTTGACGTGGGCGTTGGAGCGCCCCTCCCTGAGGAGACATTTTTAAACATCATCGCTTAAGAGAGCTCCACAAATCTGGCAAACAGCAGAGAAGAAAGGGAGCACCTACCAGAGAGCCAGCCTCTGGTCCAACTCTTTGAAGAAGTCTCGGTGAAACTCATAAATAGGGTCGATGTTTGAGAAAAGGAGGGTCATCAGGCCTTCGGGCATGGCGTTTTCTTTGATCACAGCACTGCGGAACCACTGGAAGTGAAGGACAAAGCACAATAACTAGAATAAAGTAATGTAACTTTGCAAGGCGAGTATTTTAGGTAAAAATCTGATTTTTTGTTAATAAAAGATACTGGAATCAATTCATCAGGTGACTGGTGTCTATTTAAAGAGGCAGGAAGCAAAAGCCATCATCATCCATCATTTAGATGGAAAGAAATTCTTAAAAAACCCCTACATGAAGGTCGAAAGGTGCGATTTTCTCTGTATTCAGGCACCATGTCACACACTTCGTCTACAAGCCGGTGCGACTGTGCGTCCATGTAAGTGGACGAGGTTTGCAGGGGAGACGAGCGGGATGCAACGTCAGCTCTAAAGCAGGCGGACACCACCTCGACGGTCTGCTAACGCCAGAATGGCGTTAAAAAAGTATATATTTTATCTCTACATATAAGTGGGTAAAAAAAACTCTGTTACCAGCAATAATGATGATTGAAGCACTAATTTCACTGATATATTAATAATGTCTTCATGATAACCTGGGATAAAACACATATTTACTGTTATTATAGTATGCTGAAATGAAGGATCAAAGGTGTTCAAGTGTATTAACGATCATCCCTACAAAACGACTCCTCTTTGTAGCTAAAATAATTGTGGGTTTATTGAAATCGTCTTTACAACCATAAAAACCTTCAGGAACTCACCACCGTGATGACCTCCAGGTCTTTAAGGTAGGTCCGCTCTGTGGTGAGAATCTCTTTGGCAATAAAATAGGCCTTGTCCGTCGGATAGCGCTGCAAAAAGAAGCATAAGGTGGTTAACAAACCGAGCGGCGACCTCCAAACGATGGTGAGCAGGTCAACAGTCTACCTTCCTCCTTCCCTCTTCCTCCTCCTCTAGCCTGACATTGTTGCCCACCTCACTCAGAATGGGGCTTTGCAGGGGCGACGGGGCCTGGCCGGACAGGCTGAGGTTTGACATCTGCAGGGAGGGCGAGAGAGGCCCTTGGGCGCTAAAAGGAAGGAGCTGAGGGCTGTCCACAACCGAATCTGCGGGAATTCAAAGAGAAGAAAACCCGTCGTTAGATTCAGGTGAGACAAGAGAACTAGAAAGACAACTGTGCTGCGATGACACGAATCCCCCCTTTTTGAATCACATCACCATCTCAGGCCTGAAGAGACTAAACCTGGACGAAGCAACCGAACTTTGAGCGTCTTCGTCACGTTGGTCTTTTTTTCTTTTGCTACAATCGTGCCAGGGGGAGGCAGAGCGAGGCAGTGATCGGTCCCCCGGTTTCCCCTGCTGCTTTGTTACACACAAGTCTGCGAAATGGACAGATGGTCCCTCGCCAACAGGCCCGCTGCTGATGCGCGTCTGCCTTTTGTTCTCTTCGGCTATTAAAAAAACAAACGTTCCACTGTCCTCTTTCCAGTTTACTAGTGGCCAACACTGGTTTATTTTTCAGCTCTCTAAGGCGTACGAAATGGAACAGAGGGGGAAACAGACAAACCGAGACAGAGAGGAAGAAAGTGAAAGGAGGGGAAAAAAAAAGTCACTCCTCGACCCGGAAATATTTGCTTCGTCTCAGCCCTGAGACTTGTCAGGAATGCGGCCTGACAAATAACCAAGAAGCATTTCAGGGAAAAAAAAAAAACACAGGCATTTAAAAAGAACCGAGAGAGGAAAGAGCTGGCAGAAAGAGGGAAGACGCGCTCACTGAACGTGAGCGGAGGAGTGAATGACAGTGGCCACGCCCCCGAGCAGCTCCTGCCGGGTTAGAGACGACCTGAGGATGCAGCATTCCGGTGTCCGCACAAGTCAACGGCAACGCACTCGTCTATGCCGAACAGAGCTTCTGACGGCTGAGACAGACACTATGAGCAACTACACGACAACCCGCAAAAAAGAACGAAAAAAAAGAAAGAGAGAGAGAAAAACTCTGATTTCAAGAGTGTCAGTCTTTAGATTCTACTTTTCGAAAAGATGGTGAATTTAAAGCATCTTTCCTGGCTCAGAAAAAACACTGAGGTAAGATTATCATCTAAAGATGTCTGGTCCTGGAATGCAGTTCTATTTCCCCCCCCCCTTTTTTTCAAATAAAGGAATGTTGAAACACAAACATCAAAGCGGTTCTAAAAAGCTGTCCCGTTTTGAAATCGGCTCCGACTTTTCTGCATCCCGAAAAAAACATTTTTAGTCTGACATTCTTGGTACCAAAGAGTGATTACTTTATTCTTAGTGTAAAACATACAAACAAGTTGTAACAGTTAAGAAAAAAAAACAAAAACCTGGATACATGAGCATGAATTACTGAAGAATTACTTCTAAATACCTACGTCAAGGGCCTTCGTGCAGCTGGATTAAACGTCACCCTCCTCATAGAGTGGAAAAAATAGCATGGTAAAAATAGTATTAAGGCTAAAAAAAGAGAGAAATGATCAGTCTTATCTAAAAATAAATCTAATCTCCACAAAATTATGACTGTTGTGCCAGACTGTGGGCCAAAAAGCAAGCACCCCTTCCAAACCAAAGTCAATGCCGTCCTTCGTGGTGACAACAACAGCTTGTGAGTTTCCAGAATTACAAGCAAAATCTCAAATTTAAACCGCCCTCCCCCTCATTAAACAGATCTTCCCTGGGATTAACACGAGACTATGAGGGAATAAAGATGAACGTACACCTGAGATGCACAATGAGGCACGCTGGATGAAGTGAAAGTGAAGGTGCTTGACAAGCACCGGTGCAAGGCAAAAAGGAATACAAAAATGCAAACTTTGAAAACCCATGCAAACGCTGGGACAAAAAGTGAAGCTAAAATTACCCAAGGCAGTTATGAGAAGACACGGTCACTAATGAAAAGATTCAGGAGTAAATTCCAGAGAGACTTAAAGAAGCATAAACGAACAATCGACATCAAAACCTTGTGCATGCATGCAAGATGACACATTACAAATCCATTATAAGTCTGACTAAATTCAAAGGAAAACAAAAAATCATACCTAAATACCTGTGCAAAATGCCCCCTTCCTTCCAATAATCAAAGTTCCATGTAGTAGGTTATGTTGTAAGGCACAATCACGCTGGATACACACCAAAAATGCACAAACAACCCCTGACTGTGCATCGATGCCTCGCCATACTCGCTATACTACTTCTATATTGAGGTTTCATCTATTGTCTTTATGGTAACGCACATTTTTTCGTTTCTTTTTAAAGTAAGTACTAAGTACCAATGTGCCATCAATAACACTTTTTAAAAAATTGTTCCTACAGAAGCACCCAGAAAGGAAGATGGTACATTCGTTTTGTAGATGGTGGCGTTAACGGCGCAAGCATCGGCTCAATAAACGGCGTACATTCTTTAACTCCACACGAAGAGACGCCGTTCGCAGGCGTCTACTGGAGCCGAACTGAAAGGATCGTCTAATTTCGAGACGTTTGCTGAAGTTTGAATCAGGCTGTGTGGAGCCGGCTGGTGCTGAGCCCCGCTTGGCCAGCAGGTGGCGGTAGCGCACACAAGTCAAACAGGAAACGTGGCACAAGCGCAGCCCCCAGTTCCATGAAGAAGAAACCTGGATATTTACTTTTAGCTTGACCCTGAGACTGAAAATTAAACAAAAAATCATGCCCATAACCTACCGGAAAAAGTAATCTACAAAAAAAAAAACATAAGGCAAATTATTGTTCTAATATATATATATATAGTAATTTACTATACTATATAAACTTTACTTTCAGTAAAGTACTTTAGGTACTTAGTAAATCAAGATATCACATTTTAGGTGTACTTGGTCAAGTTATAATATAGGTAGGATTCTACATAAAATACTCTCAATAAATTCTTTGCGGAGTTATTTTTTCTGGTTACAATTTCTGTTAATTGGCGCAAGTCGTGATGACAGGCAACCAGGCGGAAAAGCAAAAACACTGTACATTCTTGTTTTGAAGGATGGAAAAGGCAGGGCGAAAGCGCTGGATGGTCTGCATCATCTGGACTAATTAATCATTACCAAAAACAGCAAGGCGCAACAAGGACAGGACCCCGGCGGCGGCGTGCCGGGCCCCGTCACCGGCAAAGGCAGAACATTTGTTAAACGGGTGTTATGTTTAAATGACAAATGTCAAAGAAGTGCAGCTAACAGATGAGAGTGCAAGTGATTGGAAATCAAGTGCAAATATAATGATATGATATGTTCTATTTTAATATCCACTTCTATATAAAGAGCATTTTAGGGTAAGTGTTAAGGTTAAATTGTCCAAATATGGTGCTGATAGGCCACCAAAGTATTCTGGACTTATGGAAAATGCTGTGTGAATTACATTTTTATTTGAGAAGATCCAGCGGGGTCTGCAAGTGCCAAGGCCTGCAGGTTCTGGCACTGCAGGAGGAAGTTTTCTAATCCACTGCTCCCTGTCAGTGGATTACTACCAAACAGGTGCTGCTCAGGAGGAAGCACGCTGTCAGAGCCCCAGTCAGAGTCCGAGTCTGACTCGCCGTTCCCCGAGCCCTCGGTGGCAGTGGGTGGGTAGCTGAGCTGCTCCAGCTGTTCCACCAGGTCACTGAACTGCACAGCGGAGCTGCTCTCTGAACGGACAGAGCACGCTGGGAAGTTGAGCATCGAGCTAGCCTCCGACTGGATGCCGGAGCCAGGCAGGCGTAACGAGGAGGAATCGTTGCCTCCGTAACCCACCGACATGGACTCGCCAGCGGAGCTGAGCCCGAGGTTATCCAGAGAGCTGCACTCTGAGCGGTTGTTGACCAAGGAGCTGCTCTCAGAATGGCCTACCATGCCATCGGGGAAGCGCCGCGTGCTCCTATTTAGGTCTTCGATGCCTACGCTGAACAGGCGGTTTTTGCCGAGGTCAGATTCCTCGACATAATCAAACACTTTATCTTCTACTCTGAAAGGGAACGCTTCGGCCCCTCCGCCATAAAAAGACATTTCAGTGGGATCGTCGTCGATGAACTCTTCAGTGACGTGGACTGGAGAGCTGGACATCGAGAACATGGGATTCTGTTTGGTACGCAGAAGCTCGACCTGAAAGGCTTCAGGTGTGAAAGGGCCTTTCCTCTTTAACCCACTCCCTCCCACCACTGCCTCGGCTCCCCTTCTCTGGTTCAAAGTATCCTCGTTGCCATTCTTAGACGGCTGTGATAGGGAAGAACTGCTCTCTAGACACGCAAACATGGGACTGCAGTGTCCTACTGCCTGACTACTGGGGGCACCTTGAAACGTGAAGTGAGATGGGGGAGCAGCCTTGACTGTTTCTTCCTTCAGAGGGCTGGGGGGTCTGGCGGCATGAGGCGGGGCATGAAGAGGCTGCTGGAAAGGTGCCGGAGACGGGTTCAGCGTGGGCAAAGGCCGGGGATGCGGCTGCACTTCCATTCGCGGGACAATGCTCGGGTTGTGTGTCGGGTAAAACGACACCACGGCAGAGGGAGGAGCGCCAGAAGCCCTGACACTGTCACTGAATGACAAGTTCTAAGAGACACAAACAGAAAGAGAAAGAGAAAGAGAAAGCCGGGAGTTAGTCCCTTTACACTGGCAGAACAGGAGATGCTTCTAGGTTTGACACCAATTAAACTCGTAAGACAACTGACTTGTGTTGGCACTTCAGTGGCAACGGACCGAGCAGACATTCGGATTTTGCTGTTCCTCCTGAAATAGAGTCATTTCAAAGCAAAACTGTGGTGATGCAGAGAAAACAGTAGTCAGATAATATCATGTCACTCGTGGTGGGCAAACATATTTTTACGAGGTAAATTCATCAGGTGGTGTAATAAAAAAATTGCAGTATTACTGGGAAAATTAGTTTAGTATCCTGAAAAAGTGCATGCATTTTTGTTACTCAGCATTTAAGGTGAAATGTACATGTAACGCATACAAATAGAATGCAAATAATATAATTGAAGCTTTATTTGACTGGATTTTGCTATTGCGGACTTGCAACCTGAGAAAACCTGATATCTCACTTTGCATGTAACGAGTCTATAAAAAGTACTGACTTTTTTTGCCTGAATAAAACAACAATGTTCAAATTTTCCGAGTAGTACTGCAAGTCCCTCAAGAAGAGAACTATTTCTTGATGGGGAAAAGCCGCAAATTAAAAAGCTCAAAAAATCAATGAGACTTGAATTTTATCGATACATTCACAGGGCAAAATTCCTCTGGGCAGTTCCGAACTGGAATCTCAGAGGTGTGCAAGTACCCTCTGCATGCACATGTAAACATGTTGGGGATATTATTTGTTAGTATCAGTGTGTGACTCCCCGATTAAATATAGAATCACTGAAAGTATTTTGTTCACAATTCAGTAGGTTTCGCCCAATACTACCCTGCATGTAGTGTGTGGAGTGGCGCACCTTTGATACGCTGTTCTTTTTGATCCATTTTCTCTTATAAACTCCACAAGTTGCTTCTGGGTCCTCCCACTAACAGAAGAAATGTGAATGAAACACTTAATAAACAGAGAATATGTGTAAAAGACACACATATTGTGTGGTTCCAGAAGTGAATAACTCTGGGTAATACTTTGTGTCAACAATACCTATATCTGAAGGAGGAGCCCCGAGTGAAAGGATAGCTTTGGTTTTGGGCTGGGGTTGATCAAACAACCGGAAAAATGAATGGTATTCCACACAAATCTTCCAAAAAATTTTACACTGGTCACGACTGGCCATCAAAAACTCCAACGTGTCCTGATGGGGGCCCTAAAAACAAAACAGGAATGAGGCCAACAGTCAAATTGGGAAAAAACACGAGACATGAACAGATTAAACGACCAATTTCACTTTTTTATTTAATAGATAAATACATCACTCTTGTCTTTTAAATGTTACTTACGTGAACCTCTGGGTGGAGCTTGATAAGGAACCACTTCCTCTTGAAACTCAGCTTTCGAATTTTAGACCAGTTGAAAGTATTTATTTTTGTGTGGCCCTGGGGAAAAGAAATCACATCATAAACAAAAAGAACTTTTTAAACAAAAGGACACGGGGTCATAACAAAGGCAGTCGGTACCTGAAAAACCTGAAGGCCCATGTGAGAAACAGACAGGTTGATTTTCGTGCCTTCCCGGTCAGCCGCTGGATGGAAACGAACGCCGTACATCTCCAGCTTGCGGGCGATTTCTAGGATCTGGAAATCTGATTCAGCTGGAGTTTGACCCCTGAAAAAGAAAATATCAGAGAAACAATCACATTTACATGGAAAAGAATCTCACAAACAGTAACACAACCATTTATCTATGATTTTTTTGTTTCCTCAACAGAAAAAAACCCCCAAAAAACTCTGGAACCAGATGAATGCAAGACCGAAAGGTCAAAAACAATTTGAACAAAGCCGATTAAAATAAATAAATAAATAAAAGTAGAACATATAAAGGCAGGCTGCATTTACAATCTATAGGTTGTTTATTTATGTGATACCTCAATGAAAAGCTGCTTATCTGTAGAAAAAAGTTAGGGTTTAATATAGGACCTAACTATAAAAGATTGCTTTTTGACCTCCTTTGCATTTACAGACATATAACATTAGCCTTGTCAAGATTACACTGGAAAACGGCATTGCTAGCTTGAGGTTGTTTATCTTTAAGTCTTTTCTAAAGGTCTTAGTCAACACCAAGTGATTACAACCAAACAACAAATAAGGAAGCCATATCAGTCTAATTATCGCCACGTTCTAATTTAGTTCATCTCTTAAGCAGCAAAATCTCCTTAGTACCTCCCCTGGCCTAGTGGCCCTTATGGCTAATGGCAGTGGATTAGGCTCCAGACTCACTGCTGGTGCTTCCACAGCGGCTATCAAGAGCCCACTGCAGCAGAATGCTGGCTGATTCTCTGCCAACCACAAGGTAATGGGCCATTTATTTAGTCATTCAGGCCAGACAACTTCATCAACGTCCTATAAAAGCTAGAAGTGCATGGTGTCATAGAGCAACTCCACAGTGATGATATGATCTGGAGGAGGAGGGGTCCTGCAGGGGGTCCTGAAGGTCACTGATGGTTTGGTAGCTACAGGCGGGCCAAAACCGTGTGCAGCTTCAGCAGCCTCTGAGGCAAAATCTCAGCGCTGACCCCAGGTGGCTGATTCAATCCTTGTCCTGTCTACGAGGGTGCGATTGAATGAAGCAAATGGAGAGAACAGAAGGAAGCATACTGGTGTCTGCAGTGGAGCTCCATGATCCTCTCCTGCACCTTCTCTTGATATGGCAAGAATTTGTGCATTCTCAAAAAGTCTCTGTCTGCTACATCATCGTAGTCACCCATTTCCGCTGCAAAAGGAAAAACAGGGGGAAAAAAGTACATTTATAATTAGTGTGTTTATAAGACACTATAGAAGTCCAATCAGTAAATATTCAAATATTGATAATGTATACTGTGAGTAAATCTTGGCACTCAGGATGAAAGAAATCTGCAAGGTAACTGCTTATTTATTAAATAACTGTTTTTTTAATAGTACTGTTGACGTTGTTCGGGTAATAGTTTTAAAACAGAAGTGTTAAAATTCTTCTCATTTTTTTAAGTCTATATTGGATTCAGGCTTCGTTCTGCTTGTTCAGAGTGCAGAATGCTAGTTTTTAATCACCCACCCTGGACAAGGTGAGAGACCAACAGAGCTCCAGTGTTTTCTGTACAGATCAATCTGCCCTCCATCAGATCTCTTTTCATCTGTAGTGAAAATAAATACCTGTGGAAAAGGGCAGATGCTTAGTGTCCATCAAACAAATGATACATTTCATACCTTTTGTTTGTTTCAGTTAAATACGTCCGGTTAACATGCCAACAATTG
>CAAE01007631.1:0-11077 GCA_000180735.1 Tetraodon nigroviridis | reverse complement strand
TCATTATTCATTCAGTCCAGATGTAATGCGACAATAATGGCAAAAGAAATGATGTTAGGGTTAAGACTTGCTTTTAAAGGTGAGGTTAGAGTTGGGTTTAGTTTTTTTTTTTCAGACATTTCGCTGTTCCAGTTAGGGTTACGTTTAGTGGCTAGAGCTAGTGGCTATTTTGTCCATGCAGGTCTTCTCAAAGATAAAAGTGCAAGTATGTGTGTGTGTGTGTGTGAAGACAAATGCTTCTTTACATACCCAGTTCATCAGGATGTTTTGAAACTCAAGGCCAAAGTAATCACTCTCTATTAGGTTGCCTCTGAAGAAAACCTCAGACAGGAGGCTCTGCCCAAGAGCTTTAGGCTGAAAGAAAAAAAAAAAAACCAGACAAACAACAAAAACAATGAGAGCTGTTGCCTTTTCAAGCCCCCACGTTTATACACTGCATGTGCAGAACCTCCTGGGACACCTGCCCATATTAGAAGAGCCACTGAAAATGGAAAAACTCCGTTTTAGCAGCATCTACACATGGCGCAAGGCAATGTGACACTAGCCAATTATGCAACCAGCCGATCTGTGTGTTGTTGACTTGTTAAAAACAAATGCAAATTTTCAGACCAATGTTTAACAAGAGACAACGAAAAATAGCAACGCGTATCATTGAGTGGGAACGACATTTATGGGTTTATGTTTAGACGGCTGAGGTAGATAGATTATTAGGGATGCTCCATTATAGATCAGCTATCATTTGCTCCTAATTCTACACCTCAGATCAGGAGCAGAGCAGAAAACAAGAAACACAAGAGATCCTCTGAAGTTACCATCTGCGTTCCAGGGTTTGTTTTCACTAAACTAATTACTATGTACCAAGAAAGAACACGCTGCACTTTAGGTTTGGAGTCAAAGCCTCCGAGTTTTGGAGAAAATTATAGCTTCAAACATCTGGTTGTACTGGACGATGGTATTTTTAAGCGCTTTTAAAACAACTGCTTACAGTGGCTTAGGTGAAGCTGAGAGTGAACACCAGAAGATTTAGTGCGATTTGTCTTTTCCTTGCTTTGATATGATCACATGGTCTTAATTCAGACGTTACAAGAAAATCTATTACGGTTGATCCGAACAAGTGCTCCTCACATACTTTAGATAAGCTGGCTTTGAGTGGAACAAAGCACAATATAAACAGACAGTTTCATAAAATTATATATATAGATATAAACATATATCTATACATTTTTTTAAATAACAAAAGGAAATTAGTACCCTGCACGTACAACAAATATGATTCATTCATCGGCGTGTGTGCATTTGTGTCTGGCAAGTTGTTGGTCGAGCAACCAAAAGCCCACCTGGTATTTGTGGCTTTTCACACCCGACTCGCGGCATAAACCAGCCTCATCCCTGAGCCTTAACTGTCTGACAGGCCAATGGGTCACACACAATCCAGCTCTGAAAGCAGCACAGATTAGCACAGCCAGATGTTGCTCTGGGAAACAAATCTGCGTTCAGGCCGACAAAAAAAACCCCAAAAAAACATATGTTGGGGCTTTTTTTTTTCCAGCTCGGTTACAGCTACTGGAAAACACTTCTCATTCCTATGGACAATACCATCTGACATAGTTCAGGTGCTGGCCCAGGGTGTAGCCTGACAAGTGAGGCATGTAGGCCAAAGCCGATCATCTCTAGCCCCATAGAATGATGGCACATCAAATTAAACCCCATCCTGGTATTAAAAAAAACCCTCCAAAAACTCAGGCCTTGTTTGCAGCAAACAGATCTACGATGTTTTAAATGCTCAAACTCGGAGGAGCTTAAACATACAAGGTGACTGCCAAGAATTGCGGACATTGTAATGAAGGATTTAAACAAGCGCTAACAATTGTGAACACAAGATGACAGGGAGAAGTTTTTACTTGCTTTTTATATTAAAATGTAAATTATTTTGAAAATTCTTAAAAAAAGAAAATGTCAGTATATCAATGGCAAGTTCTTTTCTTCCAGGCAGATCTACTATTACTTAAAAAAAAAAAAGATCATGATGTTTCAAGAAATATTCATCCTTCTTTTGTCTTCCAAACCAGGGTCATGGCCAATAAAGCTGCTTCTGAATCATCCACTAAACACCAGAAAGTTTACAGTGGCAGCAGACAGTTGAATGCATCATTTAATCGTTCTCAAATGAAAACGCTTCTACAGGCCAGTGCTTTAAATTCCAAAGTTTTCCGAATGTCCCCTCCCCCACCAGAGCAGCTCAAACTCCGATGCTCTGCCTCCTCCCAGCTGGTTCCTGAGCTTGTTTGCCAGCCCTAAAACCCATCCAGGCTCCCTCCCACCAGTGCCCCGGTTGTCCTGTGCTTCCACACAGCTAGGTTCCACATCCCGCCCCTTTTTTTAATTTATTTATTTCTTTTTGCAACATCGGAGCTGAAAAGCTCAGGCCAACGCAGGGACCGGCTGTGGAGCACAAAAGAGCCTGTGTGTGTCCCGCCTGCCGGTCCTGCCTCCCTGTCCAGCAACCACAAGGCTGAGCTTTCTCCTGCGCTGGCTGTGGGAGGAGCGACGGGACCGCAGCCATGCCAGCAAACGCCTGATGCCGATGACCACGCGAGCTACCTGAAGAAGCTCCAGATCCATCCAAGCTCGCTTCAATCCTACTGCTCGAGGCCAACGCTAAAAACATTAGAAGGAATCTGTGACATGTAAACATGACTTCAAGACAGACAAACAGAGAGAAAGAGAGAAAGGCGATTTGGCAAGTTAAACACTAGAGACTAATATATGGTGCCATTTCAGCAGCTGAGCAACTACGACACAATGAGGGGAGGAAGTCCCTCGAATACCAAAGCCAATTTAAACTTTCAATGCTATATTTACACAGCAAGTAGGCCAAGTGGACCAAAAAAAAAAAAAAAGCCCTCCAGTTACAATACACACATAGGATGCACTGCTTCAGATGCTTTTATTTTAAGGATCTGTGGTCACAGAGACTAATTAGGATATAACTTTTTGCCACAAACACAGACGTTTAACTGCATGGCCGCTGTTCTAACCTGAAGCATCAGTTAGCAGAAATATCAGGCAATGCTGGGCAGTCCTGAGTCCTAGACCGTCAGCGGTTCTGCTGTCCACAGAAAGCTGAAAACTGAATTCTGCTTGACAGGATTATAGTCATTCTGTCTCTGTAGCCATGTATTTCTGTCTGGCAGAACCCATCAATGCCAAGTCCAGACTTGGAACCCTTGCAGATAGATTCTGTTACATGTCAACGTGCTAAATATTGATTAAAAAATAAAAAGAAATGAAACAAAAGCTGGAAATATAAATTCCCATTAGGTAGAACAACACACTGACCACCGTTTTTTAATTCTCAGTTTAGTTTTTAGGCTTGTTTCACAAACATAGCAAAATAAATGTTAACAATTTGCTGATGCAGCGTACAAGTGAATCATAAGGATTTTAAAAAAATTAGGATTTACTTCAGTAATAAATTAGGTTCAGTAATGGCAGAGTAACAAACAGCGCCATCAGGCGCCAACAGGGGGCGCTGCAGCAATCTGATAAGCCACTATAAAGAGCCCAAAATAATGCCAGTCACAGGTCATTAGCATCATGTTTGAATTAAAAATGATGCACCAAGGTTGCAAAAACGATTATGTAGCAGTGATTAAAATGCAGTCATTATGGTGGCAAGTTAAAACAGCACAACCCACTTTTAGTTATATACTTAAATAACACAACTCACACAATTTAAGGTGCTGGAACAGTCACCGATTTTTTTTCTTTTTCTCTCTCTCTTTGTCACAAGCAGACTCTCTTTTGACCACAAGCGACACTTTCTTGACTACAACAAAAGCCAGGAAGTGTTCCTCAATACAGTGGTTTCCTTATTGCTTCCGATTAGCTTTCCGAGTGCTTCGGAGCGGTTTTGGCGATGAACTCAACAGAAGCTGTGCTGTCTCAGGACAGCACACGATCAAGGCATCATTACTCTACACACATGTGCTTAAATAAGCCCCGTTTGTTTCATCATGTGTATTTGGTCAGCTGATGTTCACCTAGTTAAGCTCTTTAAAAACATAATCACCTTTTACTCTAAATAAGTTAAGGAAATCAGATCGGGCCCTAAATAAACGGCATTAAAAATGTACAAGGCAAAATTCAACAAAACACAAACAGGATCTGCTATCGTTTGAATATTTGTTCAGGTCTAAGCCAAGCGGGAACATTTTCGCCGTTAAAACCTCAATCTTGAGCAAAAAATCAGAGTTGAGGCTTTAAAAAGCACCCTGGTGAGCGACACCATGTTGCTCCAATAAGAGGCCTTAAGGAAGAAGGGATTTTAGCACCAAAGCTTATGAGACAGCTGTCACGAGCCCCCAGCACACGCAACCGCTAGTGTGGAAAAAGACACTTATCCTGGGGCTGGAGAGGGGGGAATTCAGAAGAAAAGGCTCGGAAGGAACTTACATCCATGTCAAAGAACTCCTGGGAGTCGTCCAAGCCATGGACACGTATCTGTAATGTCCTTCCAAAGTTTCTGTGGCTGCTGATCATGTTGCCAGCCAGACTCTGGCCTGGCTCCAAAGTGCTGATTCCAGCATTGAACTGGGCTCCCAGCCTGGTCCCAGGGGTCTGCAGGACCCGGTAGGACCCCTCGATGTCCCCCATGTCTCCACCGGAGCTCACCCCTGCAAAGACGAGAAGAAAGACAAGCGGCTTTGGCTTAAACTCGACCCAATTTATCGGAATGCCAATGAATAAATTGACGTCTGCAAGTCATCAGGTGAGAAAATAAATCTGTGTCTACGTATTTCGTTCATCATCAATAACCGGCTGGAAAGACATAAGGCCGTCCAACTATTCGGCACACCATCCACAGCTCAGTTCAGCTACTTTCAGCCAGTTCCAGAGTTTCAAACCACATCAGGACATTTTAAAAAAGCTCCGGCGTGTCTCACGTGTTTTAAACGGCATCGAAAACTCGCATACGATACGTTTATCAAGGTTTTAATGCAATAAAAACAACATTTTACGCACTAGTTCACATAGTGCACTAAGGTATTAAGGCTGAGGTTTAATGAGAAACGCAGTTTCAGACCCGCAGTAGTTTACCGACTAAAGACGAGTGGAACCGTTTGTAAACTATTACTGTCACTTCGTGGTGTGCATTAACAGTAATGCCAACCCGTACAAAAACCCGAGATTCCTCTTACCGTCTGCACTTTGGAGCAAAAAAAAAAAAAATCAAAGCTAAAAGTTTTGAAGACCGAAAAGTCGACTATTCCAGTCCATGGTCGTCGACGTCGGCCAACCGAGCCCTTGTGCACTCACGCTGCTTTTTCATTGGTTGATGTGGTCCCAACGGTCCCGCCCACGACTCCTGCCATTGGTCAGAAAACGGCCCGTGCACCGCAGGCCGAGAGAAGATTTACCTTCTCTTTGCTGCTGCAAATAGACTTAATGGACGCGTCCATGTGTGAGTTCTCATTATCCAGGTCACGGTAATCCACTAAAGTCCGTCCGACACTCCACTGGACCGTTCAAGGAAACCGGGAGACCTTCATCAGAGGCCTGGCTTCAGTTCTGATCGTCAGATCTTGGCTGAACAGTACAGTTAACACTCCACTAGACCTTTTAGGACGTTGTGGACAGAATAAAGTTTTCTGCAGGTAAAGCGAAAGAGAGATGACCCAGTGTGGCTTCCGAGAATCGACTCTGGTTATTTTTGTGGATGCACCAAAAGAAAATCTGTGCCAAAAATGGAAAAAAAAAAAGTTTATAATTCTTCTGTTTATTTAATTTTTGTTGTACATTTTGCAACAGACAGTATTGTTACGCTCAGTTACTCTCCCCATTTAGTTGTGTGGATATAGGTTTGATTCTCCCCAAACTGTTCCACTCTTTGCTTTTAATTTATTCTTTTCATATTCTGAGCATGCAGTTGTTTGGTTAGGGGAAGTTTTAGTTTTTTTTAATTTTTGTGCAGGTTCCCACAGTTGCTGCACTGTGGGACCTCAGGAAACGTGTACCCCAGTAAAAAGTACAACTATTCCATGTAGTATCTGATTCTGTCTCTGGGTGTGTGTGTGTGTGTGTGTGTGTGTGTGTTTGGTTAAATATTAGGCTTTGTTTTCCCTTGTTATTCAAGTACTGGAATAGAATCGCTTTCAGAAAGGTCTTTTAAAAACTTTAGTCTCAAAGTTAGAGTCGGTTTCTGGACAGTAATTACAACTGGGTTAGGATTTTTAAAAAAAAAGTTTAGATGTGAGAAATGTTGTGTATTACTGTACCCAGATGAGTGTGAGGCAGCTTGAATTCAGGGAAAAGCAGAAGGATCTCTGCTGTCTTTTGGAAGTTGCTGACACGGCTGAAGCAACTGTTCCATTAACATTGTGCCAGTGTTTTTTGCATTAACGGTCTCGTGTGTGTGTGTGTGTGTGTGTGTGTGTGTGTGTGTGTGAGACTTGATATATGTTGTCGAGAGCAGGCAAGGCAATAACTAAGGAACTGCACTGAACTCCCTACTATAGTGTCAAAAATGTTCATTGGCTGCTGGAGCTCAGGATGGGGTTTTTTTCCATCACTGCATGTGAGGTATTTCCCCTACTTTTGGGATTAAATTTGAAAATGAGTTATTGAGGAATTAGAAAACAATGCATAAAGATTACGGGATTATTCCACATTGTTCTAAATGTCTGCGATAATGGCTGGTTACACTTTTCTTGAAGGCAATTATATGGAACATGAAGAATATAAATAGAGCTGCAGTGTTTGCCAGTTACCGTAGTTTCCAGAAGCAGTCTTTTTAGTTTTCAGTTCTTGTCTCATTGCTTTTCCTGGCTTTTTCTGGAATAACAACCCTGAACTGATGGAATCTGCACACAAGTAATAATCCTTCATAATAACATGGTTCTATTAAAAAAAAAATCCAACATATTAATAAACCTTATGATTTTCAAATCACTACAAGGCTAGAAAATTAAATGCAACAATCCATATTTGGGGAACTTTAAAAAGATATTTACATGTATACACTTTGAGAGAGGTGAAACAGATGTCATCTACTTTCTACAGTGCTTGCTTCTGTGAAGTGTATTTTTTTTTCCTAAAAATGCTGTAAAATATTGTTGCAGTCATATGAAAAATAATAAGATGTGTCGTTGTTGTTGTTGTTGTGCACCGATGCGGCTGTAGTCGTGATACCTGTTACAGGTTGTTGTTCTGGACGAGTGACCCAAGCCGCCGTGCAAGGGAGACGGGCGCCCCCTACTGGTCGCATTACCAAACCACACGCCACAAGACTTGAACGTTTCCTAAAAAATAAAGAAAGGTTAAAAGTTTTGCAAAATACCAACAAAAAGAGCTTCTTGTCAGACGTACAAGAAATATGTAGCTGAAGCTAAGTAAAATAGGAAGTAAAATAAAAGAAGTCAACTAGTAACACGAGTAAACGAGGTGACGTCTCTCAAAACGACTAAGGCTCATTTCATTAAATCGTGCCATATGTATTTAGAATTATAACATTTCTGGTATTTTGTTATCTATATAAACATGTCCTATTTTGAGAGATAATAATATTTGTTTACACTGGAAAAAAAACATAGTTTCGTTTTATGCTTTTAAAATGAATATTTTGCACTCCCCACTTTAAAAAGAAACTGACCAATGTGAAAAATAAGACAGCGTGTCTCACGTTTCTCCCCTTTAGAGCCCCAGGCTGGTTTGGCATTTTTTTGAGTGTATTACCTAACTAGTTTGACACTTTAATATTGACGTTGTCAAAATAATAATAAATAAAATAAAATAATTTTCTGCTCCAACCCAGCCAACTAGACCAAAATAAAGTTATTTTAATTAGACAGCGAGTTTTTTTTTTTTTAATTTTAAAGAAGTGATAAAATCTTGCCTGATTGAACAGTGGACTGTAATACGGGACTGACAAGACACATAGTCAAAGAGACAAGAAAAAGACATTTTACGTTCCTAAGGCAAAGGATTAGTAACTCTTTAAGCGCTGTTCATGACTTTAAGATGACTTTCAGAAAGCTTTTTTTCCTCTTTAAACCACCACTGTGTGACCTTTGGAAGAACCGCTGGGGAATCCGAGGAAAAACCGCGGAATCGATCGGAACCGGAGGCAGATCCATCGTTTCGGCGGGCGTCCCAAAGGTGTCCCCCCCCCCACCCACCTCAACCCCACTCCCACGGACAGTCAGCCGTCACATCTCCACCTCCGGCGAGTCCACGCAGACGCTGCAGCCTCTCTGGAAGCGCCCCGGTCGGGTCGGGTGTGAAAGTCCGGAGCCCGTTTGTAACCGGACACGGAGGCCTGACGTCGGGCGCGCTGATTGGCGGGCGGCGCTCGTATATAGCCGTCACGCTCGGCTCCCACCTTCTCGCCAGTTGAATCATCTCAGCTTCTGCACCTTCTGGGCAGACGAGGACAAAACATAAGTAAGTACTTTCCCAGTTTCCAACTCAACGGGAAGCGCCTTTCCAGGATTGCCCCGCTGAAAGTGGCTCTGGCGTGGGGTAGCGCTTGGGGCGAGCTCCGTGGGGGAACCGCGAACAGTGTGTCCCGGCCTGTCTCCGTGTCATTTCTCAGCTGTATGCCTACGTGGACTTAGCCCGCTAGTGGAACAAACTGTAAGCTAATCGAGCTCGCTAGCTGAAGTTGTACTTCAAGTACTTTTTTTTTTTTACTCTTCTTTTTAACGTCGTTCTTTTCGTACGATCGTCACATGACCTTTCGCTACCAATCTAGTGGAGATAATTTTTAATCTACTGGTAATGTCAGTGCGTATGTTTCGCTGTGTTATCTCAAGATCGAAGTTCTTGTGGGTCTCTTGAAGGTATTTGAGCAACATATTAGCTGCCGAGCTACGTGTCACTAATACAGACGCCGCAGTTAAAGTTTTTAGCAAGTTTGCTAGCTAGCTTGGGCTTTAGGGCTAACACATTCTGCAGCGCGATTCCTCTTAAGTAAAATAACTTGGATATAGCAGCAATAAAACCGAAATTGCCTTAGGTTTGTTAGTAGAAATGTAATCGTTCTCTCGACCCCAAAATATTTCCGATCCTGGTCAGCAGGACTAGATTGTCAGCCTGGATTTCTTCATGTCTTGTTGGCTTGTTGGCTAGCACTGACATTCACCATCTACCTGAATCCTTAATCTGCCTTTTAAACGTTCCCAATTATATGGTTTTGTTTAAACTCCTGCTAGATTAGGCGGCCAATTTGTTAGCTCGAATGGTATTAATGATCTCGTAGGTTGACCTTTTTGGAGAAAATATAATAGTAATGATTACAAGAAGATGACACTGTCTCGGTTGTCCATTGTTGTTTAAAAGAATAAACCAAACTAAATTACCATCTCACATGCAGGTAGCATCTCTGATGAACGTTTCCATCTTAGTGAAAATTCTTAATAAAGTGAAATGTAGAAAACGGCAATTATTAGTGTTTAAACTGTTTTATGGCAAATATTTTTATCCTTGATAATGACTGTGTGACAACTGTCTTAAGTCACACAGTTCAGCGATTCAGCACCTAAAAACCTAATGCAATGATTTTTTAAATTCTTTTGATGTAGTTTTATAGCAAATATGCTTCTTTTCTGCTCTTTAGGCAAAAACTGGCAGGCTGACGGGAACTTGCCTCTTTACAGGACGGATTATCTGGTAACTGACCATTAAGCTGGTAAGTTCCTCCAGTTGTTTGCATTTAATCCCAAAACACTAATACCAGAATATCCCAGTTTAAACTAGCCAAACAATAAAAAAATGTCTTGTTTACTTCAGTTTACTCTTATGTAAACTTGCTCGGAGCTTCGCCTTAGCAACCGGTTAGCAGCTCACTTTGACCACTGGGAAGAGTCAAGTTTATTTTCTTTTAACAATTTGTTTTTAAGGCTTATTTACACTTACTGTATTGACGGACCAGTATTTTGTTAGTTTTGTTAACTGTGTACGTGTAGCAGTTTAGGTCCACTCATTTGGATAACTAGCGCCGTCACTCCATGGACCTTTTTCACAAAAACTGGAAATATGTCGACGACTAGTTGAAATAATTTCCAGTTACTTGTAAACACATTAAAAGGACAATTAGTTCTTGCCCCTGTTCAAGTACCACATTCACAAGAAGCAAATTTTAGGAGATTCAGTGGACGATAACAACTCATACGAAAATATAAACCAGCTCGTAAACTTTTGGCAAACCAGTTGTTGTAAAAGCCTCCTAAATTTTGTGTGGCAGCCACAAATGACATAAATCCTATTCTTCTTTTCGCATTATTGGTTGTTTATAAGGTTTTAAACTGATTTAAAAGATAGGAAAGTATTGAAAACTAGTTTGTAGTAGATCTTTGTTTTTTTTATTTATTTTCTGCATCAAACTGAGCCAAACTGATTTATTGTAGAAATTCATTGTTCACATTAGTCTGCAGCTCTACACACACTAGCGTTTAGATCCCCTCTTCCTCATACTCGGCACATTTTACGTAGCAAACCTCCACGATGCCGCCACAACAACTGTACTCTTTTCTCTGAGAAGTGTTCGTTTGATAAACGTTTGGTCTAATTCCACTATTTACTCGTAGACGCGTGTGTATATTGTGTGCTGTGTCTTCCGACTGTTTCTACAGCACTCTGGTTCACTCACACGGCTCTTTAACCGAAAACCTGTGGACACGATTATGCGTTGAAAAGAAAACGCATTCATCCTTTGCCTTTTCTGTGTACAAACTGACATCAGTACTCTGCAACATATGGTTACAAATTCTGTAAAAATGTCCTTTCAGTGGCACACTCGGACTCTGTTAACGTGGGATTTCGACCATGAGCTCAGTCGCTGTACTTACGCAGGAGATCTTCAACGAGCACCGCAGCGGGCTCCTGCCGGAGCAAAGCAATGGTGGGTCTTCGGCTGTTGGCGAGGGTGTGCGAACGCGTCGCGGGGTTTTGCGGCAATGAGGCACGTTTGAGTCCTCAGCTTGGGTTTTCCCTCATGCAGCTGCTGTGGCTGGAACCAGTGCCGGGGAGGAGGAAGATGCCCTTCCCACCTACAAGGAGGCCTTCCCGCCTCTGCCCG
>CAAE01007630.1:0-13941 GCA_000180735.1 Tetraodon nigroviridis | reverse complement strand
TGGTGGTGTTGGTGGTGTTGGTGGTGTTGATGGTGTTGGTGGTGTTGGTGGTGTTTGGTGTTTGGTGGTGTTGGTGGTGTTGTTGGTGTTGGTGGAGTTGGTGGTAGTTGGTGGTGTTGATGGTGTTGGTGGTGTTGGTGGTGTTGGTATTGGTGGTATTGGTGGTATTGGTAGAGTTGGGTGGAGTTGAAGGTGTTGGTGGTGTTGGTGGAGTTGGTGGTGTTGGTGGTGTTGGCATTGGTGGATTTGGTGGTATTGGTGGAGTTGGTGGTGTTGGTGGAGTTGGTGGTGTTGGTGGAGTTGGTGGTGTTGGTGGTGTTGGTGGAGTTGGTGGTGTTGGTGGTGTTGGCATTGGTGGCATTGGCAGCGTTGGTGGCGTTGAAGGCGTTGGTGGTCCGGTGGTGGAGTTGGTGGTGTTGGTGGAGTTGGTGGAGTTGGTGGTGTTGGTGGAGTTGGTGGTGTTGGTGGAGTTGGTGGTGTTGGCATTGGTGGCCAACCCGGAAAAGCCTTACAGACGTATGTTTGAGTCCATCCGGCTGCTTCAGCATCACTTCTGTCACAACATGTCACCATCTGAGCACCCCATGGAGCTCAGAGACCTTTCATGGTCCCTCAGATGTCTGGACAAGCCTCTATTAGCATGGTTGCTAACAGCCGAGCTCCTCGCCTTGTCGCCTACCTTCACCCGAGTAGCACCTGTAGGTGGAGCTTTGCCCACCCTCCAGGTCTCTGACTCCAACATGCTGATGAAGTGATGGACGTTAAGCTGAGCTTTGGGGATTAGACCCCAGCGGTGGAGCTAAGATGCATTTACACGCATTTTGGGGGCTGAAGGATCTAAAATCTCCTCATGTGACTGAGGAATTCACACATCTGAAGTTAAGAAGGAACAGAGAGGTTTCAGGTGGCTCAGGAGGGTCCAGGCGGCCCAGTTTAGATGTCTGAACACTTTCATGGAGGAAAGAACGTGAACAGAAGGAAAAGAACCCACCTGGAGAACCGGAAATACCTACTCAAAGATAAACCCGAGAGTTTTAGGTCTGCAGAGAGACTAACGCTCTTTATCAGAATAATCGTCCAGGTGCATCACTCAGGTGCATCACTCAGGTGCATCACTCAGGTGTATCACTCAGGTGCATCACTCAGGTGCATCACTCAGGTGAACACGCGGTTAGAACACTGTTTCTCAGCTCCTTCTCCTGAGACTGATGCCCACAGGAGGAGACTGGTCCTGGACCTAAATCAAACTGGAAATAGTCTGGAATCAGCCGGTCAACAGTCTGTCCAAGCACTTTCCCCCTGGAAACAGACGGTAAGAGGCTACCACACGTCGCCAGAACCCCCAACCTGACCTCCAGGTCAATGTTCTTGGGTCAGCTGGGTTCTGTGAAGCACCTGTAGGAAACGTTTGGTGTGAACCAACAACAGACAGACAACAACGGCAGGCAGACAGGAGACTGATGCTGAACTGCTGTCAGCGCTAACGAAAGCAGGCGGTAAGTCCTGCTGCTCCTGAGCCAGAGGTTGAGGAGCTCCAGAGAAGCCGCACAAGGAGCAAAGAACGGACGGAAGAGAAGCGCAAGGTCAGCCAGAAAACAGCCGCTGGAGGAGGCACCAGGACAACGCCTCAGCGCTGCCGACTCCTTACAGACTGGTTGTTGGGGCTTCCACCGTAGAAGACCACGTGATTAGAAGCAGCAAATGCTGACAGCATTCCTGGACAAACAGAAAGGACGGCTGTTATTACTGTTTCACATCCTCCAGATGAGGTGTAATAGCTGCTGGCGGCGCCGCCGTCCCAGGCCGGATGCTGCTGTCCTCTCTCTGCTTCTGAATCTGCGTCTCTGTGGATCCGCAGAACACGAGGCCTTTTCAGGATCAGGAGGAACGGCGCCCCCTGCTGCCAGAAAGAGGTATAGCGATTGGATTTCACCACAGAAAAACACAAGTGTTGTGCTAATGTTGTGCTAATGTTGTGCTAATGTTGTGCTAATGTTGTGCTAATGTTGTGCTACTTTAGGCTATGCGACAGTCAATAAATACTATCTACTACTAAGTGTATATCTAAACAGCATCTATGTGTGTTTTAAGTCCACGTGTCCGGACATACGCATGCGTGTATGAATGTACACGTAAACTTTCACAAATTCACATTTCTTGCGTCTGTAAATTGAAAGAAAAAATAGTCCAGAGGTAATGAAAGAGAAGTCGGTGAAAGGTTGAAATCCTTTGAAAGTTTGAAAGTCCAAAGAGCAGCGGGTTTGCAAAATAAAAGCAGGGCGGTTTCCGGGTTGGTGGAGGCGGCCACCGGAGACGCCACCCGCCGCCGAGCCTCGCCGGCCAACCCAGCAGGTCGCTGTGCCGTCCTCTGCCGGTGTGTGTGACAGCCACAGCCGTTTAAGTCGCTCTTTTTGGTCAAACTGCGGCGGCCTGAGCTTTAGTGTGAAAGGCGCCCGGCGGACGTGGAGCGACGCTCGTGCCGAGTCAGGTGCGCTTTGATGTTGCTGCTTTGCGACGTTCACGCGGCGATAAAAGCGGCTGTGCGGGTTCTTCAGGGCGAACCGGAGTCCCAGCCAGGCGCCGGGTCCAGTCAGGAGGAGCGGCTCCGGCTCGGGGGCCTTTCTGACGCGCGGCCCCGAGGATGGATGGAGCTGGCTGACCGGAGGAGGGTCCGCTACCCGGGTGGCAGAAACGTTCCCGGGCTGAATGCTTAACCCGGATCCAGGAAGCGACTGGCTTCAAAGCCAGACGGTGTCCTTGCATTCGCCCCCTCTTATTGCCCTCCTTCCCTCCTTCCCTCCTTCCCTCCTTCCCTCGTCGCGCCAGCAGCCATGTGGGTCTTTGGCTACGGCTCCCTGATCTGGAAGGTGGATTTTCCCTACGAGGACAAGAGGATCGGCTACATTAAAGGCTTCAGCCGTCGCTTCTGGCAGGGAAGCACCGACCACCGGGGGGTCCCGGGACAGGTGGGTCCGCGTCTGCCCCGGTTCTACCGACCACCGGGGGGTCCCGGGACAGGTGGGTCCGCGTCTGCCCCGGTTCTACCGACCACCGGGGGGTCCCGGGCCAGGTGGGTTCGCGTCTGCCCCGGTTCTACCGACCACCGGGGGGTCCCGGGCCAGGTGGGTCCGCGTCTGCCCCGGTTCTACCGACCACCGGGGGGTCCCGGGACAGGTGGGTCCGCGTCTGCCCCGGTTCTGCTCCGCTGGGGGGCGCAAACAAGCCCCCACTGCCACCGCCGCGCCGCGTCTGTGCGCGCCGCCTTGACCGGGGAGCGACGCGCACAGACGCGGATCCCCAAACCACGCGAGATTTAGCGAGATCAGGCAACTAGACGTGAGGTAGCGCCTGACAGGCCGATTCAGGACAGAGAGGTTCCTCCCACTTCCTCCTCCTGCATCCGCCGCTCAACCCGCTGCTGGTTGGGGCGCTTTGGGCGGACTGCAGCGGCCCTGAGCGCCGCGGGCTCCCCGGGACCCTCCGGAGAGTCCCCTGAGACCCGGCTCCAAGATGGCCGCCGCGAGGGCCAGCCTCACGGTGCTCACTGTCCTCTGTTGTCTCCCCAGCCCGGCCGGGTGGCCACCCTGGTGGAGGACCCGGAGGTAAGAACTCCCAGCGGCCTGATGGAGGCGCTGCGGGTGGGGCTCACCCCCCGTGTCCTTCCTCTTCCTCAGGGTTGCGTCTGGGGCGTCGCCTACAAGCTGCCGACGGGCCGGGAACAGGAAGTGAAGCGTTACCTGGACTACAGAGAGAAGGGCGGGTACCAGGCCATCACGGTGACCTTTCACCCCCGCCCGCCGCCCAGCTCCTCGCCCAGCCAGACGCTGCTGTACATCGGCTCCCGGGACCATCCCGACTTCCTTGGCCCCGCCCCTCTGGAGGAGATCGCCAGCCAGATCGTGCGCAGTGTGGGCCCCAGCGGCAGGAACTCGGAGTACCTGCTGGAGCTGGCCCAGGCCGTGAGGACCCTGCTGCCCGAGGACGCGGACGCCCACCTCTTCTCCCTGGAAATGCTGGTCAAGGACAAACTGCAGGGCGGGCGCTAACATGCTAGCGCGGCGCCACGCAGGGTGGAGCAGAGGCAGCTTTCTGTCGCCACGCTCGTTTCCACGGTTACACTGCACAGCGCTGGGGGTGTGTCTGATCACATGACTTAGGCCCAGGACCTCCCGAAACAGGATGTGGTTTCCTGTGGCCGTGACCTCTTCCTGTCCACGCCCACACGCACGTGCACGTCCCAAACAAGAGCTCCGCTTGTAGATGCACAGCTTTATTACCAGTAAACTCGTCTACTCCAGCGGGCGCGTCTGCCTCCCTTCACCTAAACCCCAGCGTACGGGTTGGAAACGGTCAATGACCGCGTTATTACCGCCTCAGCTACGGTCGCTAACGCCTTCAGCAGCTAGCCGCGCAGAAATCCCCCAAGAACAGTTTCTGCTTCGGCTTCGTTTCCGAGGTGAGCGAGGGCGTGGCCTGACGGCCCGGCTGCGACCGGCGGCTGCGACCGGCGGCTGCGACCGGCGGCGCTAGGCGTAGTAGCAGGGCGACACAGCAGGTCGGTGAGCACCAGCAGCTGGTCGTCGGTGAAGCTCTGCCGGTGCTGCTGCCAGTTGTCCTGGTGGGTGCGCCTGAACTCGCGACAGGGTCTTCGTCACCGTCATCTGAGGAGACACAGGCGGCGCGTTTAACGCAGGAGCGCCGGCGGCAGGCCTCGCTGGCTGGGCCAGAGGTCAAAGGTCAGGCGGCCTACGGCGGGACCCTGCTGGGGGGGGCACCTCGATGGGCTGGGGGTCGTTGAGGTGGCGGCTCAGCTCCATCAGCATCTGAGGCATCCAGTCGGGGACCTGGTAGGGGCTGGAGAGGACGCAGGCGCTGAGGCCCAGCACGCCCGCGTGGCGCCGCACCAGGTCTGAAAAAAAAAAAAAAAAAAAACACACACACACACACACACACGAGGGTGAAACCTGGGTGTGGTACGGGGACGAGTGTGTGTGTACCTGAGGCCGCCGCTTCTGCGCGGGCCTTGGGGAGGCGGGTCCGACCGAGCGCCTGGAGCTGCTGCTGCAGCCTGGCGTCCAGAGGCAGGAAGCAGCACTGCAGCAGGCCGCTGAGGGTGGTCCCCGCCATCACCCGCACCTGCCGGGAGCAGGCAGAACTCAGCGCCAGGCCCGGCGGAGCCCGCCTCGGCCATCCGCAGCGGCGACCCTACCTCCAGCTGCTCGTCCTGCAGCAGCCGCAGCACCAGCGCCCGCACCCGCAGCACCTGGCCGGGCAGGCTCAGCAGCGTGAACAGGTTGTAGAAGACGGCCGTCTGCAGGTAGGTCAGCACGGAGAAGCGCGCGTGCCACCACCGGCTGGCCGCCATCTGCAGAGGCACAGGCTGAGGCTGAGGACGGCCCCGCCCACAGCGCCGCCACGCTAGCAGCTAGCCGCTCACCGAAGAAGCGACCCTTTGGGTTCACCTGAGACTGTAAGGTGTGTGTGTGTGTGTGTGTGTGTGGGGGGGGGGGGTACCTCCTCCAGGGCTGCCAGAACCAGAGGGACGTGCTCAGGGTAGAGCAGACCCTGGGACATGAGGGAGAGACACGTGCGCGCGTCCTGCTTCATCTCATCATAGTTCTCATCAATCTCCACAGGAGCGATCTGCAAGAGCAGGAAAGGAGAGAAGGAAGAAGGGAGGGAGAGAGGGAAGGAGGAGGAGAGAGGGAAGGAGGAGGAGAGAGAGCGACAGAGGGGGAGACGCAGGTCCACACTCCGCTTTGAGTAAATGAAGAGAGAAATTGAGTGTAATGGCCAAGTAAGATGGAGTGGGTAATAATGCAGCACGCTTGTGTGTGTGTGTGTGTGTGTGAGTGTGTGTGTGTGTGTGTGTTACCTTGAAGAGCAGAGGCAGGAGCTGCAGCTGCTGCTGGACCGGGGTGGTGAAGGTCCGCCCGGCGCTCGCCATCAACCACTTCAGCACTGAAAGAGCGACAGAGTCAGGAACAGCAGGGGGCGCTGTGGCCAGACAGGGCTGACGGGGGCCCCTGGGCCCCAGACGGGGGCCCAGACGGGCACACCAGAGGGACCGGATCTGGGGGTGGTTTCAGAGGGTTACCAGGAAGGGGGGCCCTGAGCCCAAGGTGGAGAGCTAGCTCGTGCTAACTAACTAGCATAGCTGGGGCAGACAGGCTGGGTCTACGCGGTCCGGCGCCGCCGCGCCCTGACCCGTTTTGAGCAGTTTGACAGCCTGGGCGCGCTCGTCGCTCTGCGGCGCGTTCTCCTCCTGGACGTGATTGTGGATCTCGGCCTCGGACGTGAGGGGCTCCAGTCGCTCCAGAACCCGGCCCACGAACTCTGCCACGTGGGGGGAGGAGGTGGGGTGAGTGTTGGGCAGAGACACGTCCATCATGAAGATATAGGTCAGCACGCTAGAGAGAGGGAGGGCCGTCCAGGACAGGAGAAAGGGATAAAGAACCAGAAGAGGCAGAAGGAGATTAGCCCGCTTTAGCCCGGGTTACCTGCCGATGCGCTCCCTGACGTCCTTGTACACCTGGGTGAGCCTGGGCTCCAGGTAGGCCAGCAGTCGGTGCAGCAGTCCGCCACCCTCCACTGCTGCTGGACCAGCCCCCCCTGCAGCACGTAGAGCAGGCTGGCCGGGGGAGGGCAGAGGGGTCAGCTCCTGTCATCTCTGCGCGCCACCTCGCCGCTAAGCTCACCTAGCATCCCTGAAGGAGCCGCCGTCGCCGCTGAGCGGACTCTCCATCAGCAGCTCCAACAGCCAGTGCAGTTTCCTGGGGTCGCGACCTTCCTGTTCAAAACATGCAGGAAGGAGCTGAAAACCGGCTCAGTGAGGTCGGGAAGCACGTACGCCAGGATGCTAACATTAGCTTGTGCTAGCGCTGCTTGGAGCGTGCGTGTGTGACACCCTTCATGTCAGCGGCTTTTACTGCTGTTAAAAGCCCTGAACACCGCCCCCTGCTGGCCGAACCCGGGAGCACACCCGCTCTGACGTCACAGAAACGCGACGTTAATCAAAACTCATCAATCGTCGTTAAAGATGCGTCATACAGGTCCAGACGTCACCATGGCAACACAGAAAGCAGCTGATCCAGGTTACGCACGCATGCAGTCGCAATACAGGTGCCCCAGTCGGTGTAGGTTTCCATGGTGATGTTGCTCAGAGCCCTCCGGATTAGAGGGCACAAACCTTTCCAGAGCCGGTCCACCACACACACACACACACACACACACACACACACACACACACACACACACACACACACACACACACAGAACTGTTATCTCTGTGTTCTAAGTTTTTATTTTGTGTCTGTCTTTGTGTGTGCATGTGGCTTCCTGTGTGTGTATCTTTGTGTGTGTGTCTTAGTGTGCATGTTTGTGTGTGTATCTTCGCGTGCGTGTGGCCTTATGTGTCCTTGTGTGTCTTTGTGTGTGTGTTTCTTCTTCTCTGTGTGTGTGTGTGTGTGTGTGTGTCTTTGTGTGCGTACGTTTTCGTGTGTGTGTCTTCTTGTGTCTTTGAGTGCGTGTGTGTGTCTTCTTCTGTGTGCGCGTGTGTGTCTTTGAGTGTGTGTGTGTGTCTTCTTGTGTCTTTGTGTGCGTGTGTGTGTCTTCTTGTGTCTTTGTGTGCGTGTGCGTGTCTTCTTGTGTCTTTGAGTGCGTGTGTGGGTCTTCTTCTGTGTGCGCGTGTGTGTCTTTGTGTGTGTGTGTGTGTGAGCAGCACCTTGCTGAAGCTCCACAGCTTGCTCCCCCGGATCAGCCCTGCGGTGATCTCACACACACACCTCTGCCAGCTCTCCTGGGGGGAGTCGGCCAGTCGCTCCAGGTGGGGCCAGAGCAGCGGCAGGAAGGCGTCGCCATAGTTACGAAACAGCCCCTGCCAATCAGACGGGAGCCAGTTGAGCTGAGCTCCACCCCCCAGCCAATCAGACGGCAGCAGGCGAGACCTTGAAGAGGCAGAAGCGGCGAGGGTTGAAGGTGTCTCTGCCCTTCCTCTCCTCCACACACAGAAGAGCCAGCAGCTGCTCCAGGAAGAGCCCGTCTGAGAAGAACTCAAAGACCACCTTCTGGCCCTGGGGAGGAGGAGGAGGAGGAAGGGGGGGTGAGGAGGAGCAGCAACCAGGGAGAGGAGGACCAGGGAGGGGAAGCAGAGAGGAGGAAAAAGCTGGAGCACCTCACTCATGTCTTCGTAGGTCAGATCTTCTGGACTCTGTGAGTGGAGCAGCAGTTGTCTGAGGGGGAGAAGCTAAGTTAGACTGGTTCCTGGCTGGTTCCTGACTGGTTCCTGACTGGTTGCTCCCTGGTCCCCCCCGGCCCCTGGTCCTCACCGGGGCCAGCGGCTGTAGCCCAGGTGGGTCTTCTCCACGTACGTCAGCCTCCTCCAGGCTCCGGGGCTCTGCGGCCGCTGGCTGCTGTCGAACTGCAGCCAGCGGTTGTCCTGGCGGTCGCCCACAGTCACACCGTCCTCGTCCTGGACGCCGCCTGGAAGACAACCAGCAGCAGGACTCACGCACTGACACGTCTGCGCACGTGTGTGCACGGTGGGTGTGCTCCCCGGGCTCACTGATTTTTGAGGGCTTCACCTCCCCCTTCTTTAGGGGCCGTTTTTGCTGCTTCAATATGGCCCCCATGGCCAAAATCGCCACCTGCTGGTTAAAAAAACGATTCCCCCCCTGTTCCTGTCCCCCCCCCCCCCCCCCCACACACACACACACACAAACACACACACGCACGCACACACACACATGCACGCACACACGCACGCACACACCTTGCGTATGTGGATGGAGTCGTGCGTGAGGCTCTGGGTGAAGTAGAGCACGCCGTCGGGGGGCAGCGGGTGGTCGTCGCGCAGCTGCAGCGCCAGTAGGTCGGCAGCCATGTACTCGAACTTCCAGGGCCTGGAAGAGCAGCGAGGAGCTCAGACAGGTGGGACAGGTGAGGGTGGTCACGTGACCCGGGCCCGCGGTGGACCTACAGCTCTCTGTCCTCCAGACAGTCCAGCAGGTCGTTGACCAGCTTCTCGTATTTCCTGCGAGCAGAGTAGAGTCAGAGTCCTGCGGGTCAGCGACGCCAGCGTCTGCCGCCATCGTCTTGCCTCGCCGCCACCACGTTCCGGATCCTCTGGCGCTGCAGCCCCTCCTCCAGCTCGGCCGCGGACGGCGGCTCCCAGCGCGGCCTGGGGCGGTCGGACCGGGCCAGCAGAGCGGCCATCTTTACGCAACCCTCAGTTACCTAGGCAACCAGAGGCAGCGCGTCAGCCGATGGCGGAGGACGGACCCGAGGGTGCTGCCCCGCTCACGGTAAAGTAGATCCCGACGGTGTGGTGCTGCCGGTGGATGCGGTCGATGATGTCATCAAGCAGGTGAGCGAGGGACGGCTTGTCCAGGGACACGACTGGAGACAGACCGCAGCGCACCAGCGCAGGCCACACCTGGCCCACGCAGTCCCAGTCCCTGCCCCCGGCATGCAGAGGGCTGCCATGGAGCGCCAGCAGGCAGTAGAGCGCGCCCTGAAACAGTCGGTCAGGCTCAGCCTAGCTAGCCTAGCCTAGCCTCGCTAGCGCGACTGCTACCTTGAACTGGTGCTGTGTGCCGTCGGCGTGCTGTGGCGAGAGCAGCTGCAGGATTCTGGGAACGACGTCCCTGTAGGCGAAGCTGAAGGTGGCGAGGGCGGAGGCCAGCAGGGTCTGCGCCCGGCTGCGTACCTGCAACCACAGGTGTTGGGACGTGGGGACAGACTGGTGCGACTGGTGCGACTGGTTGGGGCTCCCACCTGGCTGTAGGTGCTGGTGCAGAGCCGCAGCAGGTCCCCCAGCAGCTCCTGGTGCACCACCTTGTATTCGGACCCCTCCCCCACCAGCTTCCGCATCTGCTCACATCCAGACCGTCTCAATCAAACACAGAGCGCACGCTGGGGCCCAGCGGAGCGGCTGCACGCGCGCGGCTCACCTCGTGCTGCAGCAGCACGCGGTCGATGAGGAGAGCGCGGATGTGCTGCTTCCTCCCGAGGAGCTGCAGGACAGGCGGGTGAGTCCTCGTCCACGCCCGTCCAGGCTGGACCGGCGTCCAAACTCACCCGGTTCTCCAGCGACTTCTTGACCAGCGTGAAGCTTCTCCAGCGCGAGTCAAACTCCCTCCTGTGGATCCCTCTGAAGAACAGCACGTCGCTGAGGATCTGGGAGCAGCGAGCAGCAGCGTGAGACAGGAAGCAGCGTGAGACAGGTGGCAGAGTGAGACAGGCGTCCCCTTCTGCAGCGGCCGACAGGAAGCGTCGCACACCTGGATGATGACGAAGAGCGACTTGGTGTCGTCCTCCGAGTGCTCCAGGACGTGGCCTGCAAAGGTGCACACTGTGAACGATGGCCATGCAGCTGCAGCGGACGGCGCAGGAAGACAGACTCACGCAGCAGCAGCCTCATGCTCCTGCAGATGGATGCCCGGTGGTCGTCACGGCAACCGTCTGGGGACCAGGAGACACCAGAGTCAGGAGGGATCTTCAGGGTTGGTCAGAACACCCAAGGATCGTCATCACTGTGCGTGTGTGTGTGTGTGTGTGTGTGTGTTTTACCGTACTCAACGCCGATATGCAGCTTGGTTTCCCCCAGATCGACCAGAGAGGAGACCCTGAAGAACAGCAGGACAGCAGCCTGAAACAGCTGTGTGTGTGTGTGTGTGTGGTGTGTGTGTGTGTGTGTGTGTGTGTGTGTGTGTGTGTGTGTGTGTGTTCTCACAGGTCAGGGACAGGCGCTCCCTCCAGGGGGGGCAGTAGGCTTCCTGCCCCCAGCATGCAGTGCTGCACCACAGCCAGACTCTGCAGCAGCTCCTCCCTGATGAACACGCAGCAGGTGAGGAGCTCCTCCTGCTCCTGCTCCTCCTCCCCCTCCCCCTCCCTTCCTTCTCAGGTGAGCTGTATTTGTGGGCGGGGCTTCTCCGGTGACCTCACCTGCTCATTGGCTGGCCTCCGGAGGCGTGGGCCTGGATGTGCTCCAGTTCGGGCTGCAGGAGGCGGGACAGGAGCTGGAAAACCCAGTCCTGCTCCTCTGGACCGGGCACGTGCCAGCGCACGTCCAGGGCTGCCAGGTCTCCGGCTCGGCCCCAGTCCTGGAACCAGGTAGCCGCGTTAGCTTAGCTCAAGCAGGGCCGACCCTAAAGCGGGGTGGACTCCAGATGGTTCCTGGTCTGAGGGTCCAGCCTGGAGCTGCTGCCTCACTACGCTAATTAGCTCTAGCACGCTTTCATCTAGTCACTCATCAGGAACCAAAGAGGAACCTCCTTAGGGACCTTCTCTGGCCTCATGGTCCCAGTTGGGCCGGGACCAGTTTACCCGTATTGGGAGCTGGGCGTGGAAGCCTCCGGCGGTGCTGCGGTACTCGGTGGGGTAGATGTGGGACAGCGAGCGCAGCAGGTGCTCCAGGAGGCTGCAGGCCAGCGCGTAGGCCCGCTTGCAGCGCAGGCGCACACACACGCTCAGGACCCGCTCCAGCTCCCCCCGGTACTTCAACAGCTGCTCGCCATCCACGCGCGTCACCTGCACGTGCGCGCACACAAAGAAACACACAGGTCCTAAACTCCTGAAGGTTCTGCTGTGAATCTAAAGTGACGCTGGACTCACCTCAGAGAGGAGCTGGAGGTTCCACAACAGCTCCTTATCCAGCTTCCTCCTCACCCTGAAACTCCCCATGCTACCCCCACACACACACACACACACACACACACACACACACACACACACACACACACACACACACACACACACACACACACACGTTTGGCCCCTGTCTCCCTCTGGTGTCCACCACCATCTACAACTCAAACATCTCCTCAGACTGGTTCTGAATGAGAAGATGAAGGCCCGGAGGAACCGGATACGGTCACGTGACCGAGGAGAGAGTTAGCGTGTCCATCCAGGTCTGGACGGGTTCTGCCTTAGGCCCCGCCCACTCTTTGGTCTGGTTCTTCTCTAACTGAAACCTGGCTCTCCAGCAGGGGGAGGCTGCAGGTGAACAGCTGAGCTGGTTCTCCTGGTCAGGTGCTCGTCCTCAGGTCTTCAGGTGGGTTCTTCACCTCCTTTTCATGGTGTGTTTCTGCTTTTGATGAAGGCGGTTGGAAGGATGGAGACCAGGATGGATGTCAGGATGGAGAGCAGGATGGATGTCAGGATGAAGGTCAGGATGGATGTCAGGATGAAGGTCAGGATGGATGTCAGGATGAAGGTCAGGATGGATGTCAGGATGGAGACCAGGATGGACGTCAGGATGAAGGTCAGGATGGATGTCAGGATGGAGGCCAGGATGGATGTCAGGATGGAGGCCAGGATGGATGTCAGGATGGATGTCAGGATGGAGACCAGGATGGATGTCAGAATGGAGGCCAGGATGGATGTCAGGATGGAGGCCAGGATGGAGACCAGGATGGATGTCAGGATGGATGTCAGGATGGATGTCAGGATGGATGTCAGGATGGATGTCAGGATGGAGGCCAGGATGGATGTCAGGATGGATGTCAGGATGGATGTCAGGATGGAGGCCAGGATGGATGTCAGGATGGATGTCAGGATGGATGTCAGGATGGATGTCAGGATGGAGAGGAGAACCTCCTTCTCCTGGTTGCTGCTTCAGCTCCTTCCTCCTCCAGATCTGTTGCAGCAGCGTGTGAGCGGCTGACAAGCGCGCTGTTGTCAGCCGCTTCACACGCGGCCGACAACAGCGGCCCCGCAGGAGGAAGGCTGATCAGCCCAAGGTTAAAGGTCAAACAGGCACTAGACGTGCACTCCCTGGGCTGGTTTCTACTCCACACACACACACACACTGCACGTGCACGCACGCTGGCAGTACTGACTGTGGGTGATGCGGGAAATGACGCTGCAGCAGTGAGGGACGAACAGGCGCAGAGCCTCGGCAGGGTGACACTGCAGACAGGAAGCCTGATGAGTGAGGGTGACGTCGCCAGGGCAACCAGGACTCACCTTGGCTGCAGCTCTGCACACGTCAGCCACCAGCCTGCCGGACACGCAGGTCTCAAAGGTGCTGCAGGTGGCGAAGCCGTAGACCTTCTGCAGGGCCACCTGCAAAGAGACACAGCGGCGCTGAGGGGGACGCCTGGGGACACCCGGAGCAGATCCCAGATCAGGGACGCAGGCTCACTGCTGGCTCCGCCTCCCACAGCTGAGACACACCTGTGGAAGGCCCGAGCAGGTGTGTGTGGGCGGAGGCTGCACCTGGTAAATGTCGGAGGAGCACTGGGTGAGGACGGTGCTGACGGTGGAGGACAGGCCCAGCTCCAGCAGGCTGTCCAGATGGGCCTGGGCGTCTGTCTCCGTCTCGTCTCTGGTCTGCTCCAGCGCGCTGCTGTCTATCAGCGCGAAGCACCTGCGCAAGGACGCAGCCACGCCCACGGGGACCAGAGCGTCAACCCCACAGCTGCTCCACCCGCCGCGGCGTCCAACAAGCGGATGCGTCCCTACCTGTCCAGGAACTGGAGGACAAAGTCTTCGAACTGCGCTGAAGCAAAGCACAGGTCCTTCTCCAGCTGTGGGGGACAGGGACAACAGTTTGTCCCCGCTTCCTGGCGGCGCTGCTCCAGATGTTCAGGCTGGACTCGGCTTTTTCCAGCCCACAACCGCTAGTTTGCTCTTTTTTGACAAGACCTGACTTGGTCATTTTCATGTCTTCACTTGCTAAATTAGGCTCAACTAAGCTAAACTAAGCTAAGCTAAGCTAAGCTAAGATAAACTAAGCTAAGCTAAGATAAGCTAAGCTAAAATAAGCCCAAGAGCTGCAGTTTTGGCATTTGTCAGTATTGCTGTCTGCCCTTTAAACGTTTAGCTTAGCTTCCTGTAAAATGCTAATTTTCCCATGTTGCTGCGTGATGATCTCACCTCCGTCAGATCGTCACGGCAGGAAGGAGTAGAAGAAGAATCCACGATGGGCACCAGTGTGTA
>CAAE01007629.1:0-12994 GCA_000180735.1 Tetraodon nigroviridis | reverse complement strand
CTCTCTATCTCGCACTCTGTGTGTGTGTATGTGTGTGTGCAAGCATAAATCTATTTTATCAAAGAAGCATGTGAGGTAGAGGAGAGATCCAACTTGAGTTTTACATTACCACATCAAAGTCTCTCCCTCTCTCTGTCTCCCTCTCACTCTGTCACACACACACACACACACACACACACACACGCAGACACACACACACTCAAGCTGCAGGCCAGTGTCAGACCTCTTCACATTCTTTATAACCTTTGGTTTTGCTTTGACTGTTGCCCTCATGTTGAATGTATATATTTAAGTTGTGTTGCTGATGGTTGGGTGTGGTTGTGTGTTGATGTGTTGAACGTTACACACTGTCCTCGTTTAGCCTTGAATCTGTTGCCATGGTGCAGATCAAAACAATCTGCTAACTTAAGATGGTTGACCAGATGATGCTTTGATGTGGGCGAGCTTTTATGTTGCTTCTAATGATCACAAGAAATTCCAATGCACACACACACACACACACACACACACACGCACATACCTAAACAGGTGCACACAGACACACACACACACATCTGAACCATAGGTTGAGCTCCAGCTTCTTTGTGTTTGAGCTGTTGCTTTTGCTTTTTCAGGCTGTTTTTGTGCCCTTAGAGGAAATTCACAGGTTGTCCTGGCACATTCCAACCAGCCGCTTGCAGCCTGGGACGGAGCAACTGGGATAAACACACTCAGTGACAGAACATTTTGTACTTATTCTGGAGCTTAAAGGCGCCGTTTGAAGGATGTTTGGCTGCGTGACATCGAGCTTTGGTGCAAATCCCTGAAAACACCACGGCCGAAAATAAAAACACCAAGTCGCCAACACACTCCAGAAACAAACAATAAAAAAAAAAAAACCAGGCATCGAGGGTCAGAGCAACCCTGGCTGCTGTGGTGAGTGTATGTGTGTGTCGGTGTGTGTTTGTGCGTGCTTGACATGCCAGGATGAGGCAGTTGATTTGGGCTGCTGGTGGGGGGTTCGCTAATCTGGCACGCACTCGCTGGCAGCACACTACCTAGTTACTCCACTGAAAGCTCCTGCCTCGGAAACACACACACACACACACACACAGATCAACTCTCTCTCTCTCACACACGCACACACGCACACACACACACACACACACAAACAGCCCTCTTGAGGCAATGTTTTTTTCTGATCTCGCTTTGGGACCGGTGGGGACAGATGGGTGAACAGTGGGAGCCTCGAAAAGCTAAGGCACACACACACACACACACACACACACACACGCACACACACGCACACACACATACATACACTGTCACAAAGTGTCAAATTCACAAAGAAAATGCTGAGAGAAAAAGTCAAAGATGCTGTCACACACACACATAACGACACACTCAGCCACATTAACACACATTTGTGAACACACACGGCTTTTTAGTTACATGCACACACACGCATGGGATTACTGGAAACAGGCATTGTTGTCCAGACTGCGTTGTGCTGTAATCCAGCCATGCGGATTGAGAGGAAAATGTCTGTTTTTCACCAGAGGAGCTGGTAAAAGCGCCCAGAGGTCACGACCCTGACAGGCCATCAGCTGATTACCACACAGACACACATCTGCCCGGGCATGTCTGCTCCGACAGCTGGAAGCATCCGGACCCACGGCAGAGGAATGGGCAGCGTCCGGGCACCTGATCTGTCCTGACTGACCTGAGTCTGTTTTACACTCAGAGTCCAGATCTGCCCCGACAACTGCCGGTGATGGTTGCTACCACCGATGGTTGGAGGCCACAGGCAGAGAGGTTTGATCCAAGCCTGACCATCTTCTTCCAACAACAGGAAGAAACAAGCACAGAGGAGGAAGTAATTAAAGTAATCATTTTTCTACCCCCAGCTGATCCTTCAGGGGTCCCCACAGCGATTCCTCCTCCTGTCTCCACCTCTTCTCCGCTCTCTTTTCTTCCTCTTCAGATGTTTGCCTACTCAAGATTTTCACAAACACACACCCGTGTGTGTGTGTGTGTGTGTGGGTGTTATTGTATTTGTATTTGCTACATCCTGGCTCGGCCTCACAACTTCAAAGGCCTGTTTGAGGTTCAGACAGTTTCAAGTTTGGGTTAGATTTGGTTTAGGTCAGGGGTCAAGGGTCAGTCTCAGGGTCTGGGGGGTGTTTGGGATGGTATTTTCATTTATTGTTTGTAAAGTTGTTTCTCTCTTTCTTTTATTCTCTCTGCCCTGTCTCCCTCCTCTGTTCCTCTTTTACCCACCCAGCTTTCAGCAGGATGGCTCCTCCTTGTAAGCCTGGTCCTGCTCAAGGTTTCTTCCTGTGAAAAAAGAATTTTCTCCTGTCACTGCACTGACCTGGGGGTTCTGGATCTGGGTTTCTGCCTCTGTAAAGCACCAGAAGACAATTCTAAAAGCTGACTTGAACTGACCATGTTAGAACGGTCACACTGTGTCCATCTTTCAGCAGGAGTCCGGATCTCCAGGGTGTCCTCGTCCCTGGGAGACATCCTGTTGGCATCGGCCCAAATGAGTTGTTATGTCTGGTTCTGGTTGGAGAGGAAGGGTGGTTCGGCTCTGAGCTGGTCAGTGTGGCTCCACATCTAACAGCCTGCAGGGAAAAGTTACTCCATCTGCTCACCACACACACACACACACACACACACACACACACACACACACACACGCGCGCGCGCAGAACTAAAGTATACAACAGTAAAAGCTGAAAAGCTGGATAGGTGAAAGCATTGGCACGTCTTAAATGTTTGGGTCAGTGCCATCAAATCCCAGCCCTGCTTCCCCTCCATGTACCGATCTACCGGGAGCTCTGGGAGAACTAGGAGTACTGGGGGTTCTGGGATAATGAAGCCAGAGGAACGACTTGACCTGACAGAGTGAAGAGGAAGAACTCGATGCTTCACAAATGTTTCCTCCTCTTTCTGCCCGTCATTGCCATCAGATGGGGCGGAGGGCGGGGGAGGGGGTGAATAATAAAATTGATACAGGGATCAAAATTTAGTTTTAGTACCAAAAGTAAGTTCCACAGGGATTTGAACTCAGATCAGTGGATTCAGCCCAGAGTGCTAACCATTACACCATGGAACCACAGCCGGACACTTTGACCACTTCACCAGTACAGAAGTCTTTCTTGATCATGGAAACTTTCACTTTTCTATATATCAACTCTCAAATTAACAACAATCTCCACACACAGACAGATCCGATTTAGTTGCAGTGAGGAGGTCTTTAGTTTTATTGCTTTTCAATTTTAGGGAAGTTGGAGGTGAACCAGGATCTGCTATCAGTCACATCTGTGACCAGAGCAGGAACTTGCTTTGCATTGGCAGCAGCAAGTTGGAGCTGTTTCCAGTGCATGTTGGACTCCAGGAGGTCTCCCTTGGTCATTTCCAAGCTCAGCCAGGGACCAGGAAGACTCTGGGTTGGGATTGGCTGGGTTTCATCTCTGCTTTGTGCAGATCATGGTGCCTGAACGGCTCCATCAGACCAGGAACCTTAGCATGTGCTGGGGCAGTTGCCTCCTTCAGGTCAGGATTGAGGGGCATCTCTGTCTGGTTGGAGGAAAATCTGGGTGTGCCCACTCAGACTGCTGCAAAAGGGGTCAGAGGTCAGAGTGTAGCTACGGAGTCGGTGATGGCTGATGAGGTTTTGTTTTGATCGGAGTATCAAAAGTAGGTTCCACTGAGATTTGAACTCAGATCACTGGATTCAAAGTCCAGAGTGCTAACCATTACACCATGGAACCACAGCTGGCTGTAGGAACCACTTCACCAGCACAAAAGTCTTTCTTTATCGTGGAGACTTTCACTTTTTGTTCTCGTTGTTGTTGTATCAACTCTCAGCAGTTGGAGAATAGAACCACCACACCAGACAGATCAGAACCGATGAGCTGCTAACGGTGGGAGAAATGTGTCAACTTTAAAACGCGTACAACTGGTTGCCAACCAAGAAAACTTTAGTTTTCTTGCTTTTTAATCTTGAGGAGGTTCGAGGTGAACCAGGATCTTCTATCAGTCACAGGCTGAGAGGATTGTGGGAGTGAGGAGTTCCTGTAGGGTTCCTGGAAAGGTAGAGCTGGGTGTCATCCAGCAGTGGAAATGGTTCTGGAGTTGATGGAAGATGGTGGCAAAGAGGAGAAGCTAGATAATGAAAAAGGGGTCCCAGGACAGGGCCCTGGGGTCCACCTGTGGGGACTGTATAAAATTCCCTGAATCACTAAAGTAAGAAATTACTATTTATTGATTTGGGTCTAAAGAGAAGACTGTTTTCTGTCTGTTGTCTTTATTGCTCTCATGTCAGCTGCTTCATGTGCAGAAAACTGTCTCTGTGTTTGGGATACCTTTACCTGTGGTTTCCACTCAGCTCTCAGCAGCAGGAAAAACAGGGAGGTTAAAACCACCATGTAGAGAGATACATGTTAGAGTTTTAATGAGAAGGTAATCAGGACAAAGAATTAAACGAATACATACAGGTCTTTCTTTATCATGCAGCCTGACTTCTTGTTTTATATCATCTCTCAGCAGTTGAGGCTCAAAGTCTCCACTCAGTTCTCATGTGTTTAGTGGACGTGGAGAAGACATTCACCCGTGTCCCTCGCGGCATCCTTTGGGAGGTTCTTCAGGGCTGTGGGGTCAGAGGTCCTCTGCTAAGGGCTCTAGGGTCCATCTGTGACCAGAGCAGGAACTTGCTTTGCATTGGCAGCAGCAAGTTGGAGCTGTTTCCAGTGCATGTTGGACTCCAGGAGGTCTCTCTTTGTCACCGGTTCTGTTCAGCACGTACTTGGGCGAGGCCAGAGGCGAGGGCCCCCCTGGATGCCCCCTGAATGCCTCTTGATGAGATGTTTCGGGAATGTGTCAGTGGAAGGAAATCCCACAGATTAACCAGAAATAGCTAAAGTGACTGTGTCCCTTAGTTGGCCCACCAGCTCCTCGGGGTCCTCCTGGAAGCACTGGAGAAATTGTCCGGGAAGAGGGAAGTCAGGATTCGAGTGCTCAAGAGAGGTCAGAGGTCAGTGTGTAACTGTGAAGTCAGGGATGCATCATGGGTTTTAAATTAGATCTCAGTGCCAAAAGCAGGTTCCACTGAGATTTGAACTCAGATCGCTGGATTCAGAGTCCAGAGTGCTAACCATTACACCATGGAACCACAACTGGGTACAGAAATCACTTCACCAGTAGAAAAGTCTTTTTTTATTTACTTTCACTTCTTGTTTCATGTCAACTCTCAGCAGTTGAAATGAACAATCGCCACATACAGACAAATCAACCAGGAGGACTCTAGTTTTCTTGCTCTAGAATCTTCGGGAGGTTCGAGGTGAACCAGGATCTTCTATCAGTTACAGGCTGAGAGGATTGTGGGAGTGAGGAGTTCCTGTAGGGTTCCTGGAAAGGTAGAGCTGGGTGTCATCCAGCAGTGGAAATGGTTCTGGAGTTGATGGAAGATGGTGGCATAGAGGAAAAGCTAGATGATGAAAAAGGGTTCCCAGGACAGGGCCCTGGGGTCCATCTGTGGGGATTTTATAAAATTTCCTGAATCACTAAAGTAAGAAATTACGTATTTATTGATTTGGGTCTAAAGAGAAGACTGTTTTCTGTCTGTTGTCTTTATTGCTCTCATGTCAGCTGCTTCAGTGTGTAGAAAACTGTCTCTGTTTTTGGGATACCTTTACCTGTGGTTGCCACTCAGCGCTCAGCAGCAGGAAGGACAGGGAGGTTAAGAACCACCATGTAGAGAGATACATGTTAGATCAGGGGTGGGCAATTATTTTGCCTGAAGGGCCACATTGGGTTTTAGATCTTGATGAAGGGGCCGGCCAATTGAGGATTGGAGGTTAACTAAAAATTGTGCTGGATAGATTATTAACATGTTAGACTATTAACATGGACTAGAACATGTTAGCATGCTAGGTGAATAGGGGGTTAAACTTCTTTCTAACCAGTCAAGCTGACAACTTTCTTAATTTGGTTTGTGAAAACTTGTTGTAAAGGCTCAGCGGGCCGGATTAAACAGCTCATCGGGCCACATGTGGCCCCCCGGGCCTTAGTTTGCCCACCTCTGGGTTAGAGTTTTAATGAGAAGGTAATCAGGACAAAGAATTAAACAAATACATACAGGTCTTTCTTTATCGTGCAGCCTGACTTTTTGTTTTATATCATCTCTCAGCAGTTGAGGCTCAAAGTCTCCACTCAGTTCTCATGTGTTTAGTGGACGTGGAGAAGACAGTCACCCGTGTCCCTCGTGGCATCCTTTGGGAGGTTCTTCAGGGCTGTGGGGTCAGAGGTCCTCTGCTAAGGGCTCTAGGGTCCATCTGTGACCAGAGCAGGAACTTGCTTTGCATTGGCAGCAGCAAGTTGGAGCTGTTTCCAGTGCATGTTGGACTCCAGGAGGTCTCCCTTGGTCACCGGTTCTGTTCAGCACGTACTTGGGCGAGGCCAGAGGCGAGGGCCCCCCTGGATGCCCCCTGAATGCCTCTTGATGAGATGTTTCGGGAATGTGTCAGTGGAAGGAAATCCCACAGATTAACCAGAAATAGCTAAAGTGACTGTGTCCCTTAGTTGGCCCACCAGCTCCTCGGGGTCCTCCTGGAAGCACTGGAGAAATTGTCCGGGAAGAGGGAAGTCGGGATTCGAGTGCTCAAGAGAGGTCAGAGGTCAGTGTGTAACTGTGAAGTCAGGGATGCATCATGGGTTTTAAATTAGATCTCAGTGCCAAAAGCAGGTTCCACTGAGATTTGAACTCAGATCGCTGGATTCAGAGTCCAGAGTGCTAACCATTACACCATGGAACCAGAACTGGGTACAGAAACCACTTCACCAGTAGAAAAGTCTTTTTTTATTTACTTTCACTTCTTGTTTCATGTCAACTCTCAGCAGTTGAAATGAACAATCGCCACATACAGACAGATCAACCAGGAGGACTCTAGTTTTCTTGCTCTAGAATCTTCGGGAGGTTCGAGGTGAACCAGGATCTTCTATCAGTCACAGGCTGAGAGGATTGTGGGAGTGAGGAGTTCCTGTAGGGTTCCTGGAAAGGTAGAGCTGGGTGTCATCCAGCAGTGGAAATGGTTCTGGAGTTGATGGAAGATGGTGGCAAAGAGGAGAAGCTAGATAATGAAAAAGGGGTCCCAGGACAGGGCCCTGGGGTCCATCTGTGGGGATTTTAGACAGTTTTGTGAATCACTTAAGTAAGAGATTAGAATTTGTTGATTTGGGTCTAAAAAGAAGACCTTCTGTCGCCTTTATTGCTCTCATGTCAGCTGATTTATTTGTTGTTTAGTTCAAGAAATCAGAACTTTATTTAATTCCAGTTTCAAAAGCAGGTTCCACTGAGATTTGAACTCAGATCACTGGATTCAGAGTCCAGAGTGCTAACCATTACACCATGGAACCACAGCTGGGTGCAGAAACCACTTCACCAGTAGAAAAGTCTCCACATACAGACAGACCGGTTTAGAGACTTTCCTAGATCTCAGTTTTGATTTTTCAACAGTTGAAACAACTGGACAGATAAAAGTATATCAAGCAGATATTATTGAAAGTAATGTTGTCACATGTGTGGCTGAGAAAGGTGTCAGTGTTCCTGTCTCCACGGGCGGTGGTGTCATTCAGGGATCAGCTTTGGATCTGCTGGATTTCATCTGTAATGATCTATCTGAGTCCAGGATTGTGGTGAATGTTTAATGAGAGGACGAGATGAAGGTGTCCACTGGAACCAGGACACACGTCTCCATGGTGGGGCAGACATGATCCAATCTTAGACAATAAAAAAGGCATTCTCCCCCCCCAACCCCACAGCCTCTTCCACTCTTCTATCATTTATTTCTTCTCAGCTTCCTTTTTCATGCTTGATGAAGGAGCGGAGCAGAGCAGCAGAGCCGAGAGGCCGATGAAGTGGAAAGAGGAGCTCATTCTGCTGCCTCATCCACTTTCAAACAAAACTCTTTTTTCCGTAATAGTCCTCCCTAGATGAAACTGTGCCACTTGTTTTATCAGCTAAAATTTTCAGATCTAGTGGATTTTCATTTCCTGGCTCGTACTTGTGCTGCACTAGCATTTTTAGCATGCTAGCGCGGTGCTGTGAAGAGGAGGTCTGTGCGCTGCTGCGTTTAACTGTGGCAGCGTGTCGGAGACGCAGACGAGCACAGGCTGCGGCTGTGTGCCGCCGTGTGGCTAATGCGATACTCTTGTACAGCCTCACGTCTGCTAGCGTGGCGATTTGTCGCGTTTGTGCTAGAAGTTCCGTTTTTATCAGATCCAATTTGATCAGATGAAGCAATAATTCTGAGAGCCTAGACGAGCCAGCCCTGGCTCTGCACCAGCATGGCGTGTTGCTGCAAGGTCACAGGGCTAGGCAGCCTCACACACACTCACTCACTCACACACACACACACACACACAAACTGATCATGCTGCCAGAGAGAGGATTAGGCTGGGAAGATGACAGGGTTAGGATGTTTTTGCCAGAGTGCTTTCAAACGTAGCTTCTCAGGCCCGTGGCTGCGCTGGAGGCGCCTTCTGAAGTCACATGACAGCTTTGAGGTGAATCTTTCATTGTTGTCCCTAAAGTTTTTTGGTTGGAGGCTCGAGGACCCATCTGTCTGAGTGGAGATTCTCCACAGCCACCACCAGGAAGAGCAGCTAGCAACACTCACCGTTCTACTCATCTCTTTATTCCATCTGCGTCAGTCAGAAAGGAAAGTGTTTCCGTCATCTTCGCAGTGAAGAGAGGCACTAACAGCTCCACCTCTCCCCACCCCAACGCTCATCCATCCATTCTACTCTTCCTCTCTTCTCTCCTCCCAAAGAGACGGAGAAAATGGTGTCAGCTGAGATCTGGTTTCAGATCTGAGGTCTCAGGCTCAGCAAAGTGTCAGTGACACAGCAGGAAAAGGCCGTTGCAGCACACACACACACACACACACACACACACACACACACACACACACACGCACACACACACACACAGAATGAGACAGGAGTTTTTGGTGTTTCTGAGAGAACCCGACTGGGTTGCAACAGCTGATGTTGTCATGGCGAAAGAACAAAGGCAGAAATTAGTGGGGGGGGGTCATGCCTGCTGGCTGCTGATCTTTCCAGGCATCTTTCTGATCTCGCTGACGCCCAGGGATCCCTTCTAACATCCTGTTTAATACCCACGTCTGAGACAGAGAAGATGAGAAGTTTCATCCGATTTGTTTATTTTTATTGGTTTAATCAGACGGTCAAACTCCTGTTGTGTGTGATAAACCTCCACTGATGATTTAAGGCCTGCCGCAGCGCCGACGCGCTGTCTCCATCAGCCCCATCTGCTGTGTGATCCAAGCAGAAGTTCTCCTCCCTCCCACAGGACCCGTCCTCCTGGACGGGTTCCCGCCCGGGTCTCATCCCAGCGACGCCTCCCTCTGACCTGAGATCCGTCTGGGAGCCTTCCCAGAAGATGAGCTAGCGTGAAGCCGGGAGGAGAACAGGCGGTCAAAGCCGGCGTGAGAAGGAACCTTCAGAGTGTTTCTGGCTGTTCTCCTCCCTGGTGGAGTCTGCAACGCTGCACACGCTGATGCAGAGCAGTTGTGAAGGGACGGCGGGAGGACGAGCTGTTTTCCTCCGGCTCCAGTTTGAGGATGGTGGGATTGTGGGCTGGAAGAAGGAGGGAGAGACATCTGAGACAGATTAGGGCAGGAAAGAAAGGGAGGAAGGAAGGATGGAGGAGAGGAGAGGAGCTTAACTGCATGACCGCAGGTTAGCGTGGTTTCTTGACACGCTGTCTGGTCTCTCGCTTGCATGCAGGTTTCAGGGGCGGCACACGATTCACGACAGCCTGGGGGAGGAGGGGAGGAGGGATGGGGGGGGAGGAAGAGCGAAAGTGGCAGAAAGAGAAGAGTAAAAGATTAAAAGGCCAAAAGAGGTCAGGAGTGTCGGCCTCATTCAGCTGGAGCAGGAGAAGCTAACCGAGCAGGAGCGGCTGCTCCCGATGGGAATTCTGATGTCCATAAGCTCCGCCCCCACCCAGAGACGAGCGGTTAAGCGGACAGAAGAGTTAGCTTAGCCCTAGCGTCTTTGACGCTCCTCCGCTCTTCATAGCTGCTTGGTTCTCATGCGGCTGCACGTCCAGCTGTGATTCCAGGGGCCAAACCCTGCTGCTCCCACGCAAAACGAAAACCAGGCGTGAACGTGGCCGCAGCCCGCTGGTGACCCGCTGGTGATCCACTGGTGATCCACTGGTGATCCACTGGTGATCCACTGGTGCCCACCAGTGACCCGCTGGTGATCCACTGGGTGATCCGCTGGTGATCCACTGGTGACCCACTGGTGATCCACTGGTGACCCGCTGGTGACCCACTGGTGACCCGCTGGTGACCCGCTGGTGACCCGCTGGTGTGAGGTTCCTCAGAGAGGTTCAGCCACTGATTCCCCGATGGTTGCTTGACTGTTCCAGCTGGACAGAAAACCAAAACATTCAGGGACTTTTGGAGTCAGAATCGTGCTCTATACACACACACACACACACACACACACACACACACACACACACACACAGCCTCGCCTGTCCTCTAAAAGCAGCCTGCGTGTGAGTGTCTGAGCGAGTGCTCCCAGAGTTTCCCGTCACTCCTGCCTGTAATCCCCCCAGACCTCCTTCTGAGGGCTGACTTTGACACTCACGCTCCCCAGGACTCACACACACGAACACACGTGCACGTGTGTTTAGATTTCTCAGCTTCTGCCAGGTTATCTCTTTTCGTTGAGTCAGGCGCTGGTATATAACCCAAGCCTGGATTTGCCGTCCTGATCCACGTCCACGTGCACGTGCACGTCTCCTCTTCATGTCCTGTTTGTCTCAGCATTTCCATGATGACAGATGAGAACTCTGGAAACAACCTGAGATGTTTGGTCCTGTCAGGATGCTAACAGCAGCCACAAATAGCAACAAACCGTCTGAAATTTCTGCAAACTGCTGAACAGAGTGGAAATGTCCCGTTTTTTGGGACCAGAAGCACGAACCCTTTCCACACGGAGGAGTGCTCCGCTTGTCTGAACTCTTCACCCTGTCTCTCAGGCAAAAATAGGACAACTGGGGAGCGCTGACGTAGCCGCGGAGCGTACGCTGGAAAAACCCAGCAGCCCCTGGAGCAGCAGACTGGACCCACAGCCGGGCTGTTTCAGAGCGGAGTGGCTAACGGCAGCGTCATCGGTGGCCGTATGCCAATAGGGGGCGCTAGTAATAACTGGAAAATACTAAAAAGAGCCCTGGCTGCAGACACACGGGTCCGAAGAACCAGACAACAGCAGCAACAACAACAACACTTAGGATACAACAGTTTCGTCACTAGATATTCCTTCCACGAGGCGTTCACTGGAGGGAAAAAAGAGCCAGATAAAGGGCCTGCGTCCAACCGCAGCTCATGACTGTGGGCGGACTACTCTCTGATGTCACACACAGTTAGCCAGCTGGAGGGGACGTTAGCGATGCTCATTGTTGCTTTTCCTGCCAGAGTTTCCAAACCCTGACCTTGAAGTTTTTTTGGACAGTGAAGGAGTTTACAGTTGTGTTGTCGTCCGCGACCTCTAGATGAAGTTTCCAAATCAATTCAGCTCAACCTTGGAGCTTCTCCAACGGAGCGCTGTGCTCCAAAACGCTTCACAAAAGAGGACGGCTCAGAGCAGCCTGGGGCCTCCTTGGATTCAGACATAAAGATGTTGGCTCTTACAATCTACTTCTTTATGCTACAGAGGTCCACCACCACAAACATGCATTTTTATTAATCAAAGAGAAGAAATTAAGATGAATTTATTACAAACAAATGTCTCCGCTGCGTCGCTGACTCAGACATCCTGGCTGGAGGGCTGAGACAGAACCACAGCCGCAGGATGAACTGCTAAGCTAAGAGCTAGCCCATAGGACGCTACGCTAACATCCATCTTCTTCAGAACCTGACCTGAGGACGTTCTGCACAGTGAGGTCACCATGGAAACGCTTCTACACCAACATCAAGGAGATCTTCAGAGCAGGAGGCCACCAACACCAGACAGCATGTGGACCTCAGAAGACGCCCAGGACCCAGGTGGGACTGGGGCCGTTGCCTGGGATCACAGCGGCAGTGGTGCTGCAGAACACACACACACACACACACACACACACACACACAGCAGGATACAGGTTAACGTGTTTGTGAGCTTCCTGACTTTACAGTCACTGAAGGAAGTGGTGGCCCCCAAGCACGTTATATACACACAGCAGGCTTGTGTATACACACACACACACACACAAACATACACACACACACACTAAAGGTTGTACACACATAAACTGATCGTGCTCCTTGGCAAAGAGGAAGCTGTGTTATGGTCCAACACACGCAATCTTTGTCTCTTAAACCGTCTGTCAAACCACAACCATAACACACACACACACACACACACAGATGCCAAGCTGACAGCGGCTCACGTCCTTGTTTCACGTCCTTGAGCAGCGCCCCCTTGAGGCCTCTCAGGAAAGAAGGGCCTGGTGGAGCAGAGACGTGTCCTCTGGTCTTCGGGGGGGGTTGTCTCACAGGTCTGGACCTCTCAGGAGGAGACAGCAAAGCTGGTGTTGACCTTCTGTTTCTCTTGTTCAGGCTGGAGGAGCCTGCTCCTGAGAACATGGGGCCTGGTGGGTGCGTGATGCCTCCTGAACCTCTCCTCCCTGGTCCTCCTCCATGTCCTGGGATCTCCAGCTGCTCCTCCAGGCCTCCAGGTGAGTCTACAGTTTGTGGAAATAAACCCAGAGGAGAAGAGAGGAGGAAGACCAGGAGGTGGAATGAGGCAGAGATCCGAGGAGCTGGCAGGGGGCCAACATGGAGCAGCAGCCAGTCAGGAAACAGTCGGACAGTGTTGCTCCTCCAGGTTCCTCCAGACATCAGAACTGTGAGAAACCTCGTTCATCTACCAATGTTACGTCCACACGAGACTCCTGAGCTCAACATGTGACCTCACCCTGACGAAGCCGGCG